>JAXCGZ010009599.1:0-72500 GCA_037179515.1 Halocaridina rubra
AAGGGACAGAGAAAACAAAAGTCGTCCTAGACAGAGAAAACAAAAATCGTCCTAGACAGAGAAAACAAAAGTCGTCCTAGACAGAGAAATTAAAAGTCGTCCTAGACAGAGAAATTAAAAGTCGTCCTAGACAGAGAAATTAAAAGTCGTCCTAGACAGGGAAAATAAAAGTCGTCCTAGAAAGAGAAAACAGTCCTAAAAAAAAAAAAAAATAAAAATAAAAGTTTTAAACTACTTTAAAAAAAACTATGTAATCTTAATGAAATCCCAGAAACAAGGAAATCCCCATACATGTCATAACTGTAGTGAAAAGAGAGGAAAAAAAACACAGAAATATTTTAAAATATTTTAATAATACCTTTAGAAGCCACATAAAAGAGTTGATGGGATTTAAACAGAAAGAAAAATAATCCCTATACATGTCCAAACTTTAGTGAAGAGAGAAAGAAGGGTATTTAAAAATCCCTTATTAGTTAATTAAAATTACCCCCGTACTAGAACTGAAAAAATGGGAAAGAAAATGTCCCCACCGTCTTTGTCCACTGTGCTAAAAGACAAAACATTTTTATTTTTATGTTTATTTTTTTGTTTTACTAGCTTTAAGATAATTTTAAGCGAAAAACTCAGAGTCTCCCTTAGATATAGTTTTGAATAAGTGCCGTTGATAAATTGTATGATTTGAACTAAGATTAATAAGTTGTTTTTCTGCTTAAATAATATTAGTGTTTTGTTTTAGCATTATTATTATTTGAATTATGATTTAATCTTTGTGTCCATTAAGTTCTCCTATCCATTGGTCTCTGAATAGTAATTGCATATCGAGATAGTAAATGTTTTGACTTTACACACAGTAAAACATGTTTTGTTTCAGGAGTAGTTTTTAAGGTTTAATTTTAAGACAAATCAATGCCCCTAATAATGATAGGAATAGAATTTATTAAGATAAGGTCTCTTATAGAAATTACTGTTGATGTTATGGTCTATATCATTTTAAATGTGTATACATGCCAATACTCTACCTCATTTGTTTGCTAATGTGCTACATAAGTCATGATTTTACCGTAATTAACTCAATTTTGTCTTTTAAAGAAACGAGAGAAGTAGATGAATTAATGTTTTGATTTAAACTGACTTTTGATCTTAATTAATGTTTGATATTAGTTACACACTGAAATTATATTGTTTAAAGTTATGTTTGTTTGGATATAAGAATATGTTTGTATTACAGATTTCTGTAGAAGTACTATATATATGTTATGTTTGTGTAATTTGCATAGGATTCATAGAAATAGGAATTCTTAGAAAATAGCTTAAATAATTCGGCCCCATTTCTATTGTAAACTAATGTTAGCTAGGATACGTCCAAGAGCTCTCGAAAAATTAGCCCATGCTTCGACTGAAATAAGAGATATTTCAGTTTTGGTTGGGAGGGATGTCGTATGACTTCCGTCATGCTGAAGCCAGTCCGTCATGCTGAAGCCAGAATCTGAAACTTGTAACAAATCTTGAGGGGTAACGGTTGGTCGAGGGCACAGATATTTTATTACATGCCCTCACTTTTATTGAGTTTTGGGTGCAGACCATGTTTCCCATGGGACCACCAAGATTTATGGCTAGGCACCTGGAACTAATGTGGGAGGCTTGTTTTCTGCGGTACGGCCAATGTTTGTAGAAAGTGTCAAGGAGATATATGACCGGAACCGTGAGACTTAGGATCTGGCGAGTACCTGGAGAGGGTAGGAAAGGCCAGGAAGTTAGCCATTTCCTAAACCACAAGAAACACAAACATGTGGCCCGTACGTAAGTACATGCCCTGGAGAGATGCCCAATAGCTCCTCCCCGGAAGTAGGCGGGACTCCACTTCGAACCTGGCGTTGATTTGCAGGACTAGATGTCACTTGATTTCATTGGCAGGATTGGATGTCAAGCCCCGCCCTGCCCTTGGGGTATTTCAAGAACCACCCAGGGCAGGCACAGTTAGTTAGAGTTAGAGACCGGGCCTTGCCAGCAGCAGAGTTAACACAGTACAGCTGAGTTAGCCTCCCCCTCTTGGGGGTAGGACTCAGGAATTAGTCGTAACAGGAACTGTAGTAATAGGAGCTCTGAGTACATAGATGTTAAAATAAGAATAAACGAATATAAATCCTTACGTATTTTCACCAACCACGCTACCATAATTATAATAATATAACGTAGGAGCAAATCCCCTACGTCAGTGGTGACACTCGGTGGGATAATAAATCCCCTACGTCAACACGATAACACATGGCTAGAATCCTAGTCATGCAGGTACTGTGTGGAGATTCATTGTTCACACACTGGTCAGTACAGTGACTGCTTCTTTTCTTCCATTTCCAATTCATATGACCTCTCTTCCTTCAAAAAGCTGATCTATTGTCTTCTCAGCGCCTAATCCTGCCATATTCCTAGGTCTTCATCTCTGACTATTCTTTCAGCCTATCCTTTTATTATCATTTATCATTCTCTTATTCTGCCCTGTCCTTATTATACAATATTTTCTTTTTAATTCATTCTAGGTGTCTAGGGCCTCTTAGGGCAATCTGACTAAAGTTACAGATTTTAAGCATTATTTGGTATGCATTTTTTAATTTTTGATATACATTAACCATGTTCTAAACTATAATAGGAGAGGAGGCTCAAGGTTCTTCTTTGTCCTGAAGATTAACGATTTCAAGAAAAGGGATGTGATCAAGTATTCGTTGATGCATGGAATGAAGCTTATGGCCTGGGTCATTGTTTTTCAGACTGGGGAGGTTGAGAGCAAATGAGGGATGTAAGAATTAAAACCTCTCACATGGAATACACTTACCTTGCTGGTGATTCAAATGTGGAATTGAACAGTGGTAATATAACAGAAGCTCTTGATGATCTTGGAGGATATGAAGGCAATGAGCGCCGAGGAGGAACCTGAGTTGAATTGGAACTCATAATTCCCTCTGTCACATCTTCAACTCCATTGGTAAGGCTGTCTGTATCTTTAAAGATGGGTGACAATGAAAATGCAAAATAATGAATTATCACAAAGTTCAGTACATAATCAGTGTAAATCTGCAGATACAAAAGGCCTTATTTTAAGGTACACATGAGTTATGTTAAAATTACTAATGAAAATAATGAATATAAATGAATAAATAATAAAACACTATCTATCTATCTATCTATCTATCTATATATATATATATATATATATATATATATATATATATATATATATATATATATATATATATATATATATATATATATATATATATATATATATATATATATATATACATACAAAATAATACTTGGTTGCGTTATGTCACCATGGTAATTTCATTTGAATATGGATAGAATGGTAAGGGAAGTAAGGGAAAGAGTGCTACACAGAGGCTAGGAATTAACTGTTGAAAATGAAAGGATATGGGATATAATTCAATTGTTGTTTATGTATGAAATGGTGCTGATGGCTGATTTTGAGAAAGAACTGAAGAAGTTCATGACTGAGCTTGCACAGGTGTGAGAGAGAAAGAAATTACAGGTAAAATATAGTAAAAGTTAAGTAATGCGATGTACGAGGAATGTTGATGAGGCAGGATAAATGAGAGTGCATGGGGAGATGCCTAAAGAAGTTGAAAATTTAAAGCATTTGGGGTTATAAGTAGCAATGAAATTAGGAGTGGATTTGGAGGTGAGTAATTAAATGCCTAGATGGAGTAAAACGTGTGATAGAAAAAAGGTACTTATGACTGCAAAGAGAAGATTATATGAAGTAGTGATCGTGCCAATAGAGAAGACAATAGGAAAGAAAGAAAGGATGATAAAAAAAAAATTGATTGTAATGAGGATAGTGAGTTAGAGAGGTATGATAGGTGAGTCAAGAATAGACAGAGTGAAAAATCAGAAAATGAGGTTAAGAACAGATATGAGAAGAAAGCTTTAGGGTAATTTAGTGCAAAGAGTGTTGAGAAGGTTTGCAACTAGTAAAGATAGCATGCAGAGCAGAAGTAAACATGAGTAGGGTCAAAAGGGAAAATTAGAATATAATGGATGGGATGGGGTAAAATGAGGGGTGGGTGCATGTAGCATATTTGTGAAGTGGAGGAAGAGTGACTGCAAGAGATAGGAATGACTGGAGAGAGATTGCGAATTGGTGACGGGGGCTAAAGGGCATTCCTGCACCTCCTCAGTAATGATAACTGGGATGGGTAGGTGTGATTACCTAATTGTGATTACCTAATTGTAATCACAATTAGGTAATCACACCTACCCATCCCAGTTATCATTACTGAGGAGGTGCAGGAATGCCCTTTAGCCCCCGTCACCAATTCGCAATCTCTCTCTAGTCATTCCTATCTCTTGCAGTCACTCTTTCTCCACTTCACCAATATGCTACATGTGGGAGGGTTCCCATGAGATGAGGTGGTTCGGTTAAAGCAGCTCTGTCTGTCAAGCCTCAATGCAGTTCAATTCACCCTGAGGATATCCCAGACAGTGAGTTGAGGGAATCGTGGAGACTCTTTAAGCCAAAGGACCCAAGAGAGGTGATTGGGGTGAGTTGGCTTATGGTGATTGAATGTGTGCTTCGACTCAGTCACCCCACTTACAATGGGCTATCAAATATGTGTATTATCATAAAACATTTACAGAGGGAAAATTCTGCAAGGCTTATTGCAAATATATATATATAAAAAAGTCTTTTTTGTATTTAGAACAATGATAATATATGGTAAAAGGGCATCTTATGTAAAGTTCTTATTTACTGAAAAGTAAATATATTGTTGTCCTACTCTTCAGTATAGACACTTTACTACTTACAAACTGAACAATGAAGTATTGTACCATATTTGCTTGTTCAGTGACATCTCCATTCACAGTAAATTACAGAAAAATAAAGCCTTTATATTATTCTAAGCTTACATCTAAATAAGATAAAAAAGAACAAAACCCTAACAGATGATGCTGACACCAAAAAGGCACCAAAAACACAGAAATATATATATATATATATATATATATATATATATATATATATATATATATATATATATATATATATATACAGTGTTACCCCAGTTATTTGCGCTTCTTGGTTCGCTTTCTCACTCTATCGCGTGTTTTTTTTTGATAAATTATTATTTTATTTCATGGGTATATGCAAAAATATTAAAATATAAAAAAAAAAAATTCTCAGTATTTTCATTTTTTTTTTATTGAAAAAACATATTTCATTATCTAATTGATAAAAAAAAATTATTTCCCAGTCTACAAATAATAAAACAGTAAAAAATAGTAAAAAACATAAATGTAGATAGAAAGATAGATACGTTTATTGACCACCTCTTTTGAAAAGTACAGTATAATCTTTACAAAAGGAATATTTGGTCCAAATTACAATGAATAAATACAATAGATTTTGTACAATCATCAAATAAGTAGATGAATTTTAAATTAATATACATTGTACTAATAACTGAATGATATACGTACGTACAGTGTAACTCACAGTATTGCATCATACGAAATAGTGTTCGATAGTGTACAATGTATTGGGGTCGCAGCAACGTGAGCTAGCATATATATTTATATTTCCAGTAGTTTCATGATTTTATTGATAAAAAAAACGTATTTATTAGCCTAAGAATAATAAAACAGTAAAAAATAGTAAAAAACATAAATACTAACAATATTGCAACATGTAAAATACGATACCGCTATCAGCGTTTTGGACAAAGACTCGTTCAGTCTAACTCACGTTTTGCTTGTGTTCGATAGCGTACAATGTATTGGGGTCAAAGCTACGTGAGCTAGCATATATATTTATATTTCCAGTAGTTTCATGATTTTATTGATAAAAAAAACCAATGTATTTCTTAGCCTAAGAATAATATAACAGTAAAAAATAGTTAAAAAACATAAATACTAACAGTATTGCAACATGTAAAATACGATACCGCTATCAGCGTTTCGGACAAAGGCTTCCACCATCTTCCATTGTCTGGCCTCACTCGTGTGCGCCATTCATGTAGTGCTTATTATTATTAATATGTTTTGCTTGTGAATTTCTTACTTGCATATTTTAACCTTTGCAATGCCTCCCAAGCATCCTTCATCTTCTAAGGCTTCTTGTAGTGAGCCTAAGCGGCAAAGGAAAATGTTAACCATTGTAGATAAAGTGAAACTCTTAGATATGTTGAAAGAAGGAAAAAAGTTTGTGGATGTCGGCCGCTATTTTACGTACACGTAAATATTATTGGAAAATATGGAACCTATGTATGTCAAGTCATCATCACCTCATACATGGTAACTTTTCCTATCACTTTCATAAAAAAATTACATTGCTTGCTGTTATTTATAACGTAAAGGGTGTTTTTTTAACAGTACAGGGAGGGTTTATACAGTGTAAACGTAAAAATACATTAAAATATCTATGTACATATAGGCTGATCCTACTCCGCGGATTTCCGGGTTCGCGCCGGGTCCCGGAACCGAACTACCGTGATAAGTGAGGCAACACTGTATATATATATATATATATATATATATATATATATATATATATATATATATATATATATATATATATATATATATATATATATATATATATATATATATATATATATATATATATATAGTAATCCCTCGATAATCGCAGGGGTTTGGTTCTGGGACTGGCTGCGATAGGTGAATATCCGCGAAGTAGGATCACCCTATATACTAGGTATTTTACATTTATATTTACCTTTACTGTATAAACCCTCAGGGCACTGTTAAAAAACCACCCTCTACTTTATTAATAACAGTGTGCAAGCGTATATTTATATGAAAGTGATAGGTAAACTTACCGTGAATGAGGTGATGATGACGTGACATACTCATATACATAGCTATTTTAATTTATTTTTACCTTTATAAACCCTCCTTGCACAGTTAAAAAACCACCCTTTACTTTATAAATAACAGCATGCAAGCGTAAGAATTTATGAACGTGATAGGTAAACTTACTGTGAATGAGGTGATGATGACGTGTATAGACTTCAGAGGAAATTATTCCGCAGCCAATGACAGCTTTACGGGTGCATTTTGCGAAAGAAGAACATGGTAATGGGGAGTTGCTGTTGCTGTTTCTTTTTTTGTTGGAAGATGGTCTTGTAAGGAATCATGGCATCATCGAGAAGATTGCAGAAGGTCACCGAACGAATCTTATCGTCATGTTCTTGTGAGAGTTATTGGACTGCTTTCACATGTTCATACATGGCTGCCAGATGTTCGAGTGTAAGGCCGGGTTCTACGATTTCTTCTTGCATTTCCTCTGGTTGTTGTTCTTCCTCTTCTTCGCTTGCTGATTTTGTCATTTCCTCCAAGTCTTCATCAGTCAAAAGCTGCGAGTGGCAGTCGATCAGTTAACTGACATCTTTGAGAGCCATATCTTTAAAGCCTTCTCCTCCTAACAATGCAGCCAACTTCACAGCTTTCGCAACTGCCGAGTTATGGACTTCGTCAGGAGCAAATCCCTTGCAGTCGTAGATGATCTCGGGCCACGAGTTCTTCTAGCTGGCATTGATTGTGGCCGGTTTCATCTCTTTGATTGCATTCTGAATATTTTGAAGGCATGTTGCAATCATGTAGTTATGCCAGTAAATCATCATTGAGAATTCTTTGTCCGAATCCATGGATTTAACCAGGTTCGCCAGGGCATTTCGTTTGTAGGGGACCTTGAATGCACGAATAACACCTTAATCCATAGGCTGAATCAGTGACTTCGTATTCGGTGGCAGGAACTCTACCTGAACACCGTCATAATGGAGATCAGTTGTGTGGCCACCAGCATTATCCATCAAAACAAGGCCTTTGAATTCAAGGCTTTTTCCGCAAGATAAATTTTGACCTGAGGATAAAGCATTGTGAAACCAGTCCGATGTGAGGCTTTTTGTGATCCAGGCCTTAGGGTTATGCATCCAATACACTGGCAGCAGATTCTTATTTTTATTCTCCAAAGCCCTAGGGTTCTTAGACTTGTAGATAAGCCCGGGGCTTTAACATGAAGCCCGCAGCATTGCAGCAAATGATGAGAGTAACGCGATCTTTGTGCGCTTTAAATCCCGGGGCTTTAGCTTCTTCCTTGAAGAGAAAAGTGCGAGACGGCATTCTCTTCCAAAATAACCCAGTCTCATCCATGTTACACACTTGCTCAGGAGCATATTCCCCTTCAGCGATAATTTTCTCAAAGTCGTTGTTCACATAATCTTCAGCTGCAGCTGTATCTGCAGAGGCAGCTTCGCCATAAACCGAAACGCTCTTTGAGCCATAGTGTTTTTGAAATTTGGCGAACCATCCCTTGCTTGCCACGAACGATTGTTTCCTCGGTGGAGAATCGCTGGAGGGTCCTGGTTGTAGGTCGTCGATATCTTCTTTTCTCTACTCCTCCTCACGGTCGCCACTGTCACTGTAGGGTTCGTTTGCAGCGAATGTATCGTACAGCTTCTTTGCCTTTGTATGATATTGCTGTCTACACTGATGTTCTTCTTTCTGCAGTCAGCAATCCACAGGGCCAAAGCAGATTCCATCCTCACTATTATTTTATTGCAAGGTGTTACGACCCTCTTTGCTGTTTTACTAAATGAAATAGCCGCTGTTTTCCTGATATTTGCCTCGTCCTTTTTTATGTAGCGAACAGTAGATTCGTTGAGGCTTAAAATGGCGGCCGACATCCGCAAACCTTCTTCCTTCCTTCAGCATATCTAACAGTTTTACCTTATCCTTATCTGCTATGGTCAACACCTTCCTTTGCTGCTTAGGGTCACTACCAGAAGCCTTAGAAGATGAAGGACGCTTGGGAGTCATTGCAGGGGTTGAAAAAAGTGAGTAAAAAAAATCACAAGCACAACGTATTAAGAAGCACAACGTGAACGGCTCACATGTGAGTTAGACTGAACGGGTGAGCCGAAACAATGGAAGATGGTGGGAGAACCAAGCTTCAATCAAAAGGCCAATCAGACCCCATGATACAGAACATACAGAAAAACAATTATGTGATTCGTTGTCTCCCACCCTTTCAGCCAATAGCATCCCATGAACTATCTCACATAGGTGCGAGCCTTTGCGTTTTCCAAGACACCAATACAGTGTATGCTATCGTACAGTATTTCACATGGTGCAATACTGTGAGTTATATGTTTAATTTTATGTTTTTTACTATTTTTTACAGTTTTATTATTCTTAGGCTAGGAAATACTTTTTTTTATCAATAAAATAATGAAAAATACTGGAAATTTTAACATGTACTAGCTCACATAGGTGCGACCCTTTTCGTTTTCCGAAACGCTGATACCGGTATCGTATTTTACATGGTGCAATACTGTGAGTTACATGTTTAAATTTATGTTTTTTACAATTTTTTACTGTTTTATTATTCTTAAGCTAAAAAATACATTTTTTTTATCAGTAAAATAATGAAAATACTGGAAATTTTAATATGTGCTAGCTCACGTAGGTGCGACCCTTAGCGTTTTCCAAAACGCCGATACCGGTATTGTACTTTCTATGGTGCAGAGTTACATGTTTAAATTCATGTTTTTTTTACTATTTCTTACTGCATTATTATTCTTAGGTTGAAAAATAAATTTTTTTTATCAATAAAATAATGAAAATTTTTTTTTTTAATAAAATAATGAAAATACAGACAATTTTAATTTTTTAATATTATATTATTCTCGCATATACCCAGAAAAAAAAAAGCTCGCCAAAAAAAACCGCTATGCACTGAATTCGCGAGGGATTACTGTATATGGTAAGGAAGCCATCATTGAAACAACACATAAAAAATAATGCTATATTTTAGGCCCTAACTGGACCCCTTCTCAAACACAAGTCCAGTTAGGACCCGAGATATAGCATTATTTTATCTATGTGTAGTTTTACTGATGGGCTTCCTTACCATTTAGTGCTGTATTCTAGCAGTTTGTGCTTACTCATATATATATATATATATATATATATATATATATATATATATATATATATATATATATATATATATATATATATATATATATATATATATATATATATATATATATATATATATATATATAATACAGTGCTAGTACATAGAGTAAATAATAACAGTTATATCAAATATGATAAATCTAGCATATTACAACAAAACTTACTTATATACATTTTCATACTGTCATTCTATCCAAGAAATAAAATTCTAAATTCCTGTCTCCTTTGCAATTATTATTTTACAATGCTTATGTTAAAATAAGGGATCAAAGCAAGTAAAATTTAACCCTTAAAGACAAGGTTCTTATATTATTTATCAGTACTTTAGTTTAACAGATATCAAAACTTATTATAAATTTAAAGAGTATCTAGTATTGAAAAAAAAAAATGCACTTATTTTAGGAGGAGTTCAATGCTACCGGTCTACTGTTAAAAAATATTATAAAATAAGTATTTTGTGTATGCAAAATTAAAATTTTTTGACAAATAAATATACGCTTTTTGTGGAACTTGTTCATATTTTATGCAAGTTGACACTGAAAATATGCAATCTCCCTATAAGGTCAATAAAGGTACATACTGTGATTCTAGATAAGCAAGGTATTTTAGCCACAATTAGCTTTTAAGGGTCCAGCCAATCTAACGATCTGATTTATGTGGAAACTTACAGCATTCTGTTAAAATTATTTACCCTTAGAGTTCGAACCAAATGGATAGAAAGATGAAAATAATCCCCCCCAAGATTCCAACATGAAGTAATGGCGAGATGACACAAGAAGAAGATCATCTATTGGATGTAAGGCTATCTCCTCATGGTTTCCACTTTCCAGTCCTTCAGCAACAAGTGTTAATGCAACATTAAAATATATTAACTCAAATTCTCATAATCATACCAAAATACAGATGGAAAAGATATACTGTAGCTTAGACTGTATAAGAAAATTACTACAAACTCTGTAATACCAAGGTATATTAAGTTCTCAGTTGACATCTTTGAATATTTCACATCAGTAAAAATTCAGTTTTACATCCCGAGGTGCTTAACAATTCCAATAGTTAAAGTTGTCTTTCCTTAAGCAGAATCTCTTGGAAAAACCACAGCCAATAATAGGCTATCCTACAGAGCTCTCACGGAATGTAGGTTGTGTTGCTGGTGTAAGTGACTGTGTGCGGTACAGTCTTCCACAATGCATGTGATGGTGTGTGGTGACGTGTTACATCCCGGCCAGGCATAACAAAGGAGTAATCCAGCCTCTTCTGATAACTGAAAAGGGGAAGGTGGTGCCCATCTCGCAGCCCAGCCAGGTGGACTCTGTCCTCAATGGAAAAGGAGAATTTGGAAGGATGGATGCATGTGGCTATGTTGTCACTGATTGACTGGATGGATAGTTATTAGATATGGATAAGATTTTGGAGGCTAGTTTGGGGTGGGAACGGGGGAAGATGTAACAGAATATGTGTGAGCTATTGCGCACTAGGTATTAATTTAATATTCCCTGTTGTGTGTGCATTCTGCCATGGTGTGTAATGAGTGGAGGTGGCATATCGAGGTTGCTGCAAGAATCTGTGTGCCTTTCAGGTCAAGGTGGTTTTAGGCTTTAAGAACTTTGGTTTCTTGGTGTAAGTCGTCTGTAGGTGTGCAAGCTGTGCAGCTTGTGATTCTCTCTAGGGCTTTGTTTGGTATAGTCGATAGGGAGTTGTGGCGCATTGTAGTAAGTTTAGAAACCTGAAGCCTAAACAGGTTTTGTATATTCCCATCACTGAGTGTATAGAGTGCTTGTGTTCTGTAGTGCTGATTTCTTTGTTGTATCCAAATGCTGTATGGGCAAGTGACCTAAAGGCATTAAATCTTGAGTGTCAGTTTGTTTTTGATGTTTCTCATATGTTGTTTAAATGAAAGAGATGTATCGTATATTATACTAGGGATTTTAGGTGTGTGTGTGTGTGTGTATGTGGGTCAAGAGGATGTTGTTAATGATGAGGTGTGGGATGCAATAATGTTCTGCTATCCAGTATGTGAAGAGAATTAAATTTGCCCCAACCAAATGCACAGTTAGTGCATTTGGATGGGGCAAATTTAATTCTGATTGTGGTGAGCCAGTTGCATAGAGTATTGAGGAAGGGCTGGATGATATCAGCAACAGTGATTCTGCTTTAATGTACTTGTGAGTGTCATGTCATCTGCGTAGAAAGCTATGTGTACTTGGGGTGAGAGTGATGAGGGTAGATCATGCATGTATGGCTTAAAAGAGTGTGGGTAAAAAGATAGATTCTTAAGGGGCACTGTTAGTAAAGTTTCGGATGTCTGATGTTTGACTGGCAAATGATACATGTGCACATCTGCCTAAGAGGTAGTTTGCCATCCACCTTTTAGTGTTATTGTAGATGTTCGTATCGAAAATTTTATTTGCATAGTTGTGGCGGGGGATGGTGTCAAAGGCACTGTGTTGAGAAGTGTCCTATTTGCTGGCCTCACTGAGATGATGCCATCGAAAAATCTTTTTGTCATGTCTGTATGTTGGCTGTGTTGTGTAAAGATTTGAGACTGTGTTGGGAAGGGGCTAAGGGATTTATAGGTGCAATATTTTGAAGTGTTAGGTGTTTGGTAATTTTGGAGGGGGTGCAGAGTTGTATAATGGAGCAATGTTAAAAAAGAAGCATGGGGTTTTGGTTAGGGATTGTGATAATGACACCATGCTTCCAGATGTTGAATACTGTGCTATGTGAGTTAGTTGTAGATTGATATGTTAATGCGTGCTTGAATGCATTGCGGTCTAAGGTGTACGTAACTTATATAATTAGGGCCACAGCCATATGAGTACTTGAAGTTGATGATAATGTGCTTCGTCTGATGGCTAGTGAAAGGTCCATTGTCTGGGTCTGTATGGAACTGTTTCTTATGTCTGATGACACATTGGTGGTCATGGAGGAGGTACAGATGACTGATATGAGAGAAATCACTGAAGATGGTATTTGACTGTACTGTAGTATGTGTGAAGGTATATTGTCAGTTGTTGTGATGACAGCATGTGCTTGTGCTGTGTTACAGTTGGAAAATGTACTGTTGTTTAGTGTTTTGTAGATTACTGATGTTCCTTATGTGGTCAAGTGTTTGCAGGAATGTATTCCAATTCAATGTTTGTAAATGTGTGTTAAGTATTGTATTTGTTGCGTACTGTCCTGTGTATGGGGTGTTGGTGAATGTTGCGTGGTTCCAATACTTTATCACCTTATGTTTATTCAGCATTAAATCAACAGTATAATACTACCTGCATCGTGACGTGAATGAAGTGACCCTCCTTCTGCTTCAAGAAGTGTTGTCTTTTCATCAGTCACTTCGCTAGCAATCAACGTAGGATCAAATTTGGGAGATGTTCGTCCCTCTGGTATTGTTGATGGCCTAATGAGAGAAAGACTTGAAATTTGGTACAGCAGATTATTTTACATATAAAGATAAATAAAGTGAAAAGTTCTTGTAGCATTCAAATAAATTTAGATTTTTTAGTTGTTCATCGCTGGAACTTTCTGTCACAAGGTGGTAAGGATAACAGGTTCTGCAACAATTATAAGATAAAAAAAAAGAACTCTTTACACACACTACACCTTCCATTAAAGCACCACTTCTCAGATATATTACAGGATCATAGGCAGAGATGTGATGAGATGCACTAGGATGGTGAGAGAAGTAGTATGGATAAAATGATGAATGATACCTGGAAATTAACACAAAAACAGAGAGCTGTCTGGGAATAGCAACTGGGAGAAGGAACAATACTCTTGGGATACTAATCAGCGTGTAAAATATATGTAATATATGGTAGAGAAAGATTAGGTTAGGTGAGAGGATGGTTGTTCTATCAGCACTATAGACTAGAAAATGCTGGATTTGGGATTCAAGAGGGAAGAAAAAAACTGACATGATGGACATGCATTACATGTGAAGGATACATGTAGCTGGAGACTCTTAATGCCTACAGGGATCAATACTATAAAGTGTCAAACATAGCTCCTAAATCAATATGAAAAATGTGTAGTCTTAATTATGAACAATGGGAAATTTAAGAGGTGGTTAACAAACTAATTAAAATTTACACAGAAAATATAAGAATTCACAGCAAAAAATATAGACACTTTCAAGTTGCATTAGAAAAAGGATGAATTTTAGCTTATGAGACGATGTATTTAAAACAGACAAGCACAGGAATGAAATCTTCAAAAGGGCATATTTGTAAAGATGCAATTATGTCAAGAAATGAGACTGAGTGGATGCTACGAAATCACATGTGGCATGGGGAATAATAATACAATATTACAAGAATGATTCAACGACAAAGCCTGGCTGGTTGAGGATTGTTGCTATTTGTTTCTCCTGACATTAATCTATGATGATATGACACACAAAATGTTAGCAACCTTGCTTAGACATAATATTTAATGCCTATGTGCTATTAATATATACTGAGTGTGGGATCGCCACTGAATGACTGTTCTTCCCAATAGCTCAGGTATTAAAATAATGTAGAATATTTGATAATATGGCTTCAGGTATTGTCCTCCACACTGCCCACATAACTGGATCTATCTTTTAAAAATGTAATTATAAGGTGAGCTGTGTGTATTTCTAACAGGGATAAATTTCCAATCTAAGATTGACAAACTATGAAAACTTTTCTAAGACTAAAGAGGTAGCACTGCACAGCAGGATAAGTAGATAAATCAATTTATACTTCAGGGATATTTCATTATGTGAAGATTATATCATGAGAACTTTCTTAATATTAAAGTACAATGCAATAAAGGCGCCCTACCTATACGTGTAGGTTGGTCGAGTTTGCTTATTTCGGAACGTCTGCTCCATCAGTAATGGCATAAAAAGAGCATTCTTCCACTGTCGACTAAGTACCACTACACCCTAATGCAATAAGAAAAAAAAAATAATAAGATATTAAAAAATAGCCACACATCTTTCGAAAAAAATTTCGCTCTTTTTTTCAATATTTTTATTCTGTTATGTGTATCAAAAGCATAACCTTAAAAAGTTTTCAAACTTGCCTGTCTAAGTGTAGCTAGTTTAGGCAAATGCATAGCAGTCAAATTACTCTCAATAGTAAGAGGGGTTGACTGCAACACATAACGGCGCAAAACAGTGCACAGCTGACAAGAAGGATCTTCCTGAAGAGTTTGACTCAAAGGCATCAGTTTATGGTATTTACTCTGAAACATTACACAACAGAAATTTATTACATATTCTGTTACCAAAAGAAAGTGATAAACCATCACAAAATTATTATATTTTTGAGAATCAATATAAAGGGGGTCCCCATTTAACGTCAGGGTTCTGTTCCTGACACCAGACTTAAAAGTGGATTTTGACGTAAGTCAGAAAACACCTAAATTCGAACATCAGTCCCCCACCAATTCTAAAAATAAATACTCTAAAACATAGAAAAGTAATATAAGACAATAATAGTAAGACTACAATATGCAGTATTGCTTAATTTTACTACTGTGGTTGACTTGCATCTGGATAACTTCAGGACTCATATCCAAGTTAGGGTCAAACACCTTAACACCATAGAATAAGCACAAAAACAAGTGGGAGATGCTTCTTCTTCCCCTCTTTCCTATTTTCATGGCATTAAGCAATCTATTTGATCTCACCTGACTTAAAAGGAAGCTAACTGGGATGCACCATCGATGCTGGTCATCAAGCCAAAGCACGTACAATGTTTTGATGTTGAAAGTACGTATCCTCAGCGAATGAGCCAGATAAACAATATGGTGGATGAGAGTGAGAAGCACAGCCTTTACATTGGTGCTCCTCTTAAAAATGCGTTCTTATGTTCATATAGTGATGTACTTTTGTTTTTTTTCTTTCTCCAAAGCTTATATTTGGTAATTTTGTAAATAAATTAAATCTAACTCCTTCAAATAACCAAATACATAAATAAATAAATAAATAATACCATTAACTTGATATATATTCATAAAGTAATGTCATGTGACTATTCTTTTTCTAACCTCAATAAACTTTTTCACAAAGATCGAATTTACAGATATGTATTTGGTAATTTTTTTAATAAATTAAGTCTAATTCCATCAACTGATCAAATACATAAATTAAACCATTAACTTGATACAGTATATACGTATGTAGTACAATAATGCCATATAACTATTCTTCAGCCAACCTCAACAAACATTTTTGAATAAAGATCGTATTTACGGCTATGTATTTGGTACATTTGTAAATAAACTAAGTCAAATTCCTTCAAATAACCAAATGCATAAACAAATAAGTAAATAAAACCATTAACATGATGCAGTATATACAGTATGTATACAACAATACAGTGTGACTGACCTTCAGCCAGGCTCACAAACTGTTTAGTGCACCAGCCAGGTAGGTAGAAAACTTAAGTCATCAACCCTCTGGCACATGGTGACGTCAATGGCGTGTATACATTATTAGGGCCTAAGTGCACCGTGACGCCATTGGCGTCCATTTAAACAAAAATATAGTTTTTAAATAGTTACATTCATACCAATGGCGTCATTTTTTGGTAGAGCGTAAGTTTCCTCACTCTCTCCCGAATGAACTAATTAGCAACCCTCTCCACTGGTATGGCTTTGAGGGCGAGGCATAATCAAAGGCAGTTTCCATCTCCCTCACTCATCACTCAGATTGTACGTCTCTTTATACGCACTTTATTCAAAGTTCATAAACGGTCCTATGAATTATTTTTATTCTATTTTTAGTGACTCAAGAAAAACTACAACAAATAATGAAGTCATTCATATTCTATGTATAATGATAAATGTAGGTTTGGAGAAGGAAAACAGCTGAGAAAGAAGATATATCGGTGCATTATAAAACTGCCGGCCAGAGACAGGATTTCAATAATGAGCATGGAAAAGAAAACTTATTGAAACTTATGGTGTGCTAGAGGTTTAATAAATTATTAATTATTTATTGGCCTCCGACATAACGACGTAACTCAGAATGACACCCTACGAGGACCTCCTGTACTTAGATATGAATAATCAAACAACAAATTATACAAGCAATACACTATATTCTTCTTTCTAATGTGTGCATATGCATCATTTGCCAGTCAGTCATCATACATCAAAATCTTAACAAATAGAGTCATATTATCCAAATATTTAAGCTTTATATATATGGCCGACCTACACCAATCTCCCCCAAGTACATATAGCTTTCTTTGCTGATGACAACACTCATAAGTAGACATCAAAATGCAAACACAGTTGCAGACCTCCTCTAGCCCTATTTAAACACACTGCATGACTGGTTCACCAAAAGCAAACTTAAATCAGCACTACCCAAATCCACAGTTACTCTCCTCACAAAATGGACAGCAGAAGATAGTCACATCCACACTTCTCCATAAACAGCATCCTTTTAACACAAACATATCTATAATCCATGTTATAACATATGATATGTCAAAGTTTTATGAAAAATACGCCACAAACATTACAAACAAAGTGACATCAAGACTTAGTGCCCTCAGGTCACTTGCCCACTAAACTTTTTTTTTTTTATGATTGTGACACCAGGATGGACCAAAAAAAAAAATATATAAATGTGCCGTCATCGGGCCTGGGCACAAAGAAAACATAAAGTAAAGAGAAACAGATAGGGAGTGTTGTGACATGTCAGATGTCATGTGATAATAAATGTGTAACAATATCTAAGAATAGTCGGTGCTGATGTAGGCATTGAACCAACCTGGGCAGTCCTATTAAGACCAAAGACCATTCAGCTGTAGTATGACACAACAGAGAAACAATTACAACAGTATACAAACAATGCATACGCTCCGCAATGAAATATACAAGCCCTGACTAGGATTTTAACCTCGATACAACAAACCATAACTTCCTACAGATTATACAAAATGAAGCACTAAAAATAATTACAGGCTGCAAAGCTACCACACCTTCAGACCACGTTCACCAAGGAGCCACAGTTCACAAAGACCAACTTGATATTAAAGCCACACAAATACATGCTGCAGCTTCCACAAACCAATTACACTCACTGTATTATGTGGCAGAAGATACACACACTACAATATGCAATAATATAACCCCCTTGCCCACCCCAAACCATCCTCTGCAATCAATCATATTAATACCTACTTAACTCATCATTCTATTCATCTCTCTTCTGAATCCTCCCTTCCCCACGAGGACATAGTCCATCTGGCCAGGATGCGTTGTAGGCACCATCCGACCCTTTCGAGCTATAAGTAGTCTGAACAACTCTGTCAATAATGCCTCTCCAGGATGTAGCACATCACCTTATATAATCAAACACACAATGGAAGACTCACCACACACAACCACATGCACCAACAAAACAATATAAGCTCCTTAAGAGCTCTGTGGGATATCCCATGATTATATAGACTCGGGGGATATTTGGCTAGTCAACAACAACAAAAACACTTTTTCTTAGTAAATTCTAAGCCAATGTACCTTAACTGGGGCATGAATACTTGGCAAATCAAGAGCTTCAGCCATTAAAGATGCCATGACTCCTAAGCGGCGACTTTCTGAAGAATGAAGAAAGTGGATAACTGCAACAGTCAAGCGATCGCTCGGATTCATCCATGCATTAATGGAGGGCGATGCAGTGCTTAACAAGTTCCAATCCAATCTGATATTGTAAAAAGAATCATCAAGAATTATAATATGGTCCATTGTATCTAATGTAACCATAATATAACTGATATTATTTTCTAACACGTCTTCTTCAGGCAAAATCACGATTGAATATCTTAGTATTTCAAAATTAAAAATATTGTTCACATGCAATTAATTTAGGTATATAAATGAAAGTTTTGCTTGTTTCTATGAGGCGTCTCAGGTTAAGGAGACAATAGTAAGGCATCTCTTACCTTGTATAATCAATTTTCCTTGTAAAGGGTGCATGCGGAGGGGCTGCAAAATTAAACCAAACTGTCCGAAGTTCTACAGTAAAAGATGTGATGTCCCGTTTATCACATTTAGTCTTAAAAAAAAAAAAATCATTATTCAAAAATAAAATACAATATTAAATATATTATACATCACCTACTGGTATAACTCTGTATTTCAAAAAATGATTACTAAATTTTATTGGGATTTGACATTGGGTAGAGTAAAAACTAGATTTACTATGGAAAAAAAAAAGAAAATTCAACTTTGTATTATTTATTACTAGCAGGTGAAGGAAACTGATATGAAATCTCAGATTTTAAGATGCCCATTCATTTGAGTAAAACATTCCAGTGCTGCTCACCTGTATCAGTGGGAGATCTTTGATGCTTTCATTAGCTGAGGTGTTTGACTGAGGACCGGAGTGACTTGACATACTGGATACTTGTGACAGAGATGCTGAGCAAAGCCTCTCGCTATGATCCCTGCGAGTTTCAGTGCCACCTCTGGTTGGATCAACAGTACCAGGAGCTGTACTGCTGCTCGGACCAGCTCCACTTCCAGCTGAGGGAGCGACTCCGCTGGTGCCTCCCCCTCCTAAATCGTGCCGAGTCACACCCTCTCCTTGTTGACCAAAACCTTTCCGTTTGACAGCTCTAATAGTTAAATAAAATTGTGTCAATAGCAAATGATAACAAACTGCCACTGAGCTAGCATCAATAGCCTCTTCTCAACAGAAAAATTAATCCTTTAATACAGCATTGATATATGTCTAAAAACTATGTTCCTTGTTAGGCACTTGGTTAGTACATTAAGAGATATATTTACTAGATGTATTAACAAAAAGTCCATATACATAAAGAAAGCAGCTCATTATTTATAATCTTTGTTATGAGAACACCTACCTCAAAGCAACATTCTCCAAACCTGCTTCAAACATTATGAAACCCATACGATCATCTTCCATCACTAGTGTGTTTGTGGAACCATTAACTTCACTTTCATCCCCTCCACCTCTAGAACATCTCTTAAAGGTGAACAAGACCTTGTAGAGATAAAAGAAAATATAAAACATTTAGTAAGCTGACAATATTACTTAAAGACTTTGTACCAGAGTTCTAAGTATGTACTATTTCTAAGCATTATAAATCACAAAAAATTATAAAACAAGAAAATATTTATATTGCAGCAACTGATATTAACTTATGTAGGGGTACAATGTGTTGAAACATTGTGCATTTTCTCTAAAGATTTACAAATGCCACCTTTGAAGACAAGCACAACAATTCACACAAGGCTTAAGGTACGTTTTGCTCGGTGCAATTATCGCTCAATGATGATCGTTCATGGCTCAACGATGATCATCAAACGACTGTCTATACTTCAACTCTAGAGCACTATTTCTTTGTTTACGAATGGGGGTGTTTTGCTTCGAGCAACTGCTGCTAGAGTCGCTAAAGATCATTGTTGGCTCCGAATAGTCGCAAGGCTGGGGGTGAATATAATAGCAATCGCAAACAAACACTTGAATTGGAAGGAGTGTCTGCATCATCATGGCTCCCAAGTTTTTCGATGTACAGGATGAGATCTTTGTGGAGGAAGTTGCGAAACATCCCTAGTTGTAAAATTTGTTGGATAGGTCGTCTTTGTTCAATTCAACCAGGAAGTCGAACTGTTCAACAGAAAGGAGGAAAAAATTGGCAAAGTTGTTGTAGTATTCACGCACGTGGTTTGCATGTGGTTTAATTAACAACCATCTACTTCTACTCAATTTGCTCAAAGCCATTTTCTCGCGACACTACCTTCATAGGACACTTTCGCCACGTGACTGGGAAAAAACTAAGATGTCTCATCTAAAATCGCACAGACACAGAGCCTCGAAGCAAAATGGTCTACCCTCTAGTATCATGCAGCGGATATCGTTGGACAATCATCGCAGAGCTATAATCGTGATAATCGCACCGAGCAAAACGTACCTTTATGCTCCTTGACAAATATTTTCAACTCCCAGTGTGTTTATAAAGAAAAAGTTGAAAAACTTGTGTAAAATGTAGGGACACTTAGAAGATTGTATCAATTTCCTGCTTTAAAACTTAGGAGTCAGACTTTCAACTCCCACTTGATATGCACACATGGACTTGCCATGTCCAATGAGTTCAAAGACTAATCAGAGTCATTAGATCTTTAATAATTTACATACATTTTAAAAGGCCTAAGTGAATGCAAATGCAACCTACCATTAGTAAAACTGAGACAAATGGAAACAATTAATCAAGAGAACGTGTATGTTAGCTGTCTGCAGATAAAATTTCCAGCTTCTTGACGTTCAGAGTAGTTTTTAACTATCTTCGTGCATTGATGAATTTTCAGTCAGCACTGACTTTGAATTCCGGTCAAAGGCAGTTATATCTGTCATCTATGAGTACATATATAACTGTGGTATTAAGTCTTGTTCAGTGTCAAGTCCCAGAGCTTATTACAACCGTAAAAGATAAAACAGTTATGAAGCTGAAGGGCCATTATTGGTAAAGGAATAACCATCAAAATTTTATAACTGTGCATACTACAATATATCTTCTTACCTTTGACCTGTGATTTGGAATGGCTGTAATACTAGCATCTTTGAGGAGGACGCTCTCATTCTTTAAGCGTCTCAGTTGAGCATGCATCTTACTGACTTCCACTGATGCCATATTCTCCTCTTGTTGTCGCTCAGATGTTTCAACATAGACAGGTTCAGCAAGCAGATCCACTGTATTTCTTACTTTAGACTTGCTCTGTGAAGGCCACCAAACCTACCACAATGATAGACACAGATAAAACATCAATGAATTAAAGAAAAGTCTTTTATACCATAAATATATTACCACAGCAACTATATCACTTGAAAACGTTTTAAATATCAAATACACTATAAATTCCCAATATGTAAATAAAGCTTTGATCATCTGTAAAGTGACTATAAAATTGTAGTCAAGAATTAATGTTCTAATAAAGAGTAAATTTTTAAGTGGTCTTACCACGACAGTACCAATAATTCCGTTACTCCAGAAAGAATAAGTATTAGAATAGACAATCACACATACAATACAAAGAAGATTTCTAATCTAATTTTTCAAAATACTATCTAACATATGCTACTTCCCTTTCCATTTCAGAATGAAAAATCAGTAGAATATTTACTTACCTTCTTTTGTAATACAGGGTCATGAGGATTTCGCATATACATCTGCACTGATTTCTTTGACTGATGACCTGAGTAAAACTGAAGACTGACATTATCAAGGCACACAGACACAAGTGAAACACAGGTAAGATCTCGAATGTTGTCTAGAGCCGAAAAAGATATTATCTCTTCTACAACAGATGCTTGTAATAATGTAATATTTATCTGAAAAAAAAGTAGCACATTTTAAATTTTTCCATAAAAGGACTGCACACTAATTATATTTTTACATATTAAGAGATATTTGACGAATATATTTTAAAGCAAAAATATAATTATTAACTAGTTTACTAAGAATCACAATTCATTAACATTGCAATGAAAAGTTAAGAATTGTACTTCACTTACCCTTGGCATGGTTACTTGTCCTTGCATTTGCTGGAAACAGCTTTCTTGATAGGTTGTACTCAGTACAGCAGACTGCTCAGGAGTACCTGCCACCTTTTTGTCACGTAGTCTTGACCAATACATGTATCGTTCCTTTTTCAGAGTATTTTGTCCAGCAACAGAAGATAGAGATCGCAGGTGCGCATGATTAATGATGGAAAGAGGATGCAGTGTTTCTAGAACTGGAGTAAGAGCCTACAAAATGGAGAAGGAAATACAAATTAAATAAGAATAATATATATGACACTTGGGTTATAAAAAGTGCGACACAAAGTGTTGAAGAGAAAATGAAAGTCCTCACTTCAATGAAAAGTTGCGTTGACTCCAGAGCCATGGGAGAAAGCATGATGTCAACATCTTTTTTCAGCTTTATAACAACAGTTGTTCTTGTTGTATTAGCATCACACACTCCACCCACAATCTCCTGTAATCAAATTATTAAAATTCATATTGAAAGCAATTAAGATGACTTCGTATAGGAAAGAAAAAGCCTTTAATAACCGGCAATTTTTGATAAAAAACTAATAAGAGATGTAAAAGTATTACAGTATATCTGTGAAATGATAGAATTACAGCTTACAGTATAATTATAAGAAAGTTAGATAAAATAGAGGAAAAAAGTACTGTACAGAGGAACAGATTTAAAGGGATAACTGAACAGGAATTCACGGTGGACACTTCCTAATGGCAATTCCCTAGAAAGACTAAAGACATAAGATATCAGTAATGAGTATATTAATAACTGGGTAAAAATTCATAAATATATAAAAAATACCTGGGAATCATCATGTCCAGGCTCTTCTGGTGGGTCACTCCAATTGAAGACTGGTGTATCAAAGGTATAAGGATGAGAAGGTGTTCGACCTGAAGTAGGTGCTTGTGGGGATCTAGGAGGTGCAAGTCTTCCCCCCTCAACCATTCTAATTGCAGTGAAACCCTCACTGATCTTCTCAAAAACGGGAGTGTGAACACCAGAGGCAGCTCCGCAAGTACATTTTTTAAAGCTTGGTACAGGTGCATCCCAGTTTATGCATCGAAGCTATGACAACACCAAAACAATCTCAAATAAGTCTAGTTATCTATAAGCATTGTTATGCTTCATCTTAAGAGATTATCATATTCATTAAAAGCCATCACATTAGCCTTAACCTGCTCTCTTATAACCAGTATGTTAAACTTTTCAAATCCTAAAAAAAATACTATTAATACTGCTTATTACTAAACAAACAAAGAAGTTTAAAAACCTGTGTCATATGGTTGACGTAGGATGACATGAGTAACGGTGATTCAGTGATTGGTTTATTGAGTTGCATGTGAAGATCTACAAGAGCAATATCCTCTTGAGAAGATACAGCAGAAATAAATGATGTACTGGAGACACTAACTACTTCTGAGCTGCTGTCTCCACTACACTCAAGTGACTGCTGCTGGGATTAACAGAACATATAAGAAATAAACGTTAAAATTGTACTCTTATCAGCTAAAGAACATTACCACTCTTACAGTATAGAGAGAAAAAAATAATTCAGTGTCCTAATCACTGTATAAAGATACATCATAAATGCATCAACCTTTGTAAGTATTATACAAAAGGAGACAGAAAATAAAAGCTAGACTAGATTTGTATGTGTACTACTAGCTTAAGTAATGATAAGCAGATATACAATTTAAAGACATAAAATACACCTGAAAACTTTTTTCTTTTTACCAGCATTTGTATTAAGAAGTAAAGTTGCAAGAAAGGGCGTTAGGAAAAGGAGCAATACAATAGCATACACTATTTCTGCAGCTAAATGCATGATTTAGTATCTATGGTAATTGCCTACAATAACAAAAGAGGAAAAGGTGCTTAGTGTATATCCAAAAAGCTACCTAACATACAGCTGAACAGTGCAAGGGAAAAAAATTAATAATTTATTAGTTTTTTTTATTTATTTATTTTTTTTTACACCAGGACGGGCCAAAAAAAAAAAAAATAAATAAATGTAACCTCATCGGGCCTGGGCACAAAGAAAATATAAAGAAAAACAGAGATGGGGGTATTGTGACTTGTCAGATGTGAATGGATAATAAGACATGTGTAATGAATATCTAAAAATATTCGGTGTTGATGTAGGCATAGAAAGAGAACCGTAACTGAAGGAAGACTCAACATCGAACTGTTTTGGACAGTCTTAAGTCAACAAGACCCTTCAGCTGTAGTATCGTGCATATCTTATCCATTTCATTAGTGGAATAAAGTATAATAAATTCTTTGAGATCCCAGACAATGATAAGTAAATGATAGCAAGACTTCACCTGGATTCTTTTCTTTTTAGACTTTAAGAGATGCTCATTATCTGAAGCTTTCGAGGATTCATTGGCCCCTGAATGTAGAAGAGATGCCTGACTATGGTCCAAGCTAGGGCTTTGCCCACTACTGCTAAAACTGCTGTTACTTTTCACACTACTGCTGCTACTGTTCCTGCTGCGGCTGTCCAATAAGCCATTTCTGCTTCCATCATCAACACTGGGAAATACAATAAGGAGCATTACTTCAGATTCTTAACAAAACTAACATGATATACACCGAGGCTGTGTGAGAAGAAAATTACATATATGAGCATCTGATCACTATAAAGTATTAATCTACTAAACTCACAGGTGCCGATCTGAGGTATTGACAAATGTATGGTCAAGGGGTGGAGGGGATGATGAGAATGCATCATTTCCATTGTATTCGTTACATGGCGTTGCTTGTTGTTGATCTTCTGGCACTGCAGGGAGAGATTGTTGTGAAGATACTCTTGATAAACTGCCATCCCCATTGCCAATGATGGTCATCTGAAAGAGTTAACAATGCTATAAGAAGAAAAATCTAATTCTTGTTTGCATGTCAAACAGTGGAGTTAACTAATTAATATGCAAGTAATAAAAGCAAAACAAAAAAACTGTAGAGGGTAATAAACAAAAACCCCAAAGCTTCAAAAAGTGTTATATAGTTATATTTTGATGTCATCATATCAAAGAATTAAAAAAGTAATCTAAGAGCAATGCAAAAATTCCAAAATGACAACAGTGCTTAAAAATGATGCTTGAAGGAAATAAGTTTAAAGTATACAATATCTTTCATGACAAGAAAGAATAAATCAGTGTCTAGAACAAGTATCATTAAGAATAATAATCATATTCCATTACAGGCAACGTAGGACTTTTCAAGACACTGCACTCTCGTAAAAAATGGTAGAATTATGAAAAAAAAATCCACATGAATTTGCAAATATTTTCCTTATCAATATATCTGCTGACTAAAATGGTTAATCTAAACATGAACATGTCACTGGGTTAAAAACTAGCTAAACAGAGGGAAAGGCAAATACAAAATTCAGCACAATATCAACGGTTCCCAGGAAGCAGCAATACCAGAGTAATTTTCCCTAAGACTCATGTTGGTATTAATATAAAACTTGCATCCCAAAAATAGGGGGTTCTGTTTTGTTTTCGTCATTACTTTTCCGCTTTACAGTTACTTAAAATCTATAAAGGTCTTATCCATCCCTGCTTAGATTCTGCTAACACATCTGGGGTGCTTCTTATACTTATCTCCTTGATAGGGTTGAATATAAGGCAGTCAGACTCATTAATGACTCTTCTCTTACTTCTAATCTGGATTCTCTTTCTCTTTGCCGTAAGGTATCATCCCTTTTCCTTTTCTATCGCTACTACTTCCATCGCTACTCTGATGAGTTGGCGAGTTGCAACCCTCCCCCACTGCTGAGGACGCATAACACTCGCCAAGCGGCCTCATCTCACAGGTACTCTGTGGCGCTTTGTAGCTCGCGGATTGGTCGATGCAGCAACTGCTTCTTCCCATCTACCTCTAGACTTTGGAACTCTCTCCCTCCTTCTGTCTTTCCTAACCTATCTTCCTTCAGAAAGCGGATCTATCTTCATCTCAGGGCCTAATCCTGCCATGTCTCTAAGGCCTCAGTACTTTGACTACTCTCTCAGCCTGTCCTTTTCCTTTGTGTATCATTACCTCATCTCTGCCTTGTCCTTAATCTTTTTCTTTCTCTTCGTTCCAATGTTTTCTAATGTGAGGTTTGGTTTTTGAGAGCTGGCATCACAATGCTCGCCTCTCCACACTCCAATGTTAGCTTTAATCTTCTTATCTTCTTGTATGTATACCTTCCATTTTTATCTCTGCACTGCACAACCATCTTCATTACTCTTTCCCATTATAATCCTGCACCCTCAATTGCAACTGGTCTCAACTAGCTCTGCCTTTTCTCTTACGATATTTTTGAAAGCCTGACCAACACTCATATTCTTCTCACATTGTATATTCTTATTCCGTCCCCTTTAGTTCTTTCAACTATCAATCTTGTAATTACTTTTAGGCACTGATCATGATTCTGAAACATATATCAAGGTAAAATGAAATCTTCATGTGCTACGTCTTTAGGGACTACAGCTATGCTGTTGCAAAAAAATATAAATAAAGCTTTTTCAGAGAGAAATATATGAGTGCACATAAACATATGACTTCTAGTTATATCAACCAGAAAGATTGCTGTAGTGGGAGAAGGGTCTTCTCAGAGAATGATTTACAATGGAAAAAGCATTCAATACATGTAGATATGATATTGAATCTTACAACGACCATATTATTAAAATAAAAATAGCTGTGACATGTTAATGGAGAACAAATATCAAGACTTTCTGGGTGTATTTTTCATGACAAAAATAAATATGTACTTGAAATCCATTTACTAACTCTACTCATCAAAGCAGGTATTATTATTAGAGATGGTGACAAAACCATAAAAATACCTATCAATAATGATTGTGAGAAACAATGCATAGCACAATGTACTGAATATTTTGTTATTCAGTAGAATCACACAGTAATACAGCGATAGTGAAAAAAGAATGAAATAAAAGTCAGCTACTTAATATACAATCAGTAAGACGTGTGAGGCAGCACAGGCAATAAAATAGAAGCAGCAGAATCAATAAAATAATCAACGTAAAAATCACAAAGGAAGCTATGAAAGACACCTACAAAATTAATGTTTTATTTAACATAGCAAAACACGACTTACTGTGGTCTCACTATGAAGAAAAAAGTGAAATAGGAAACATTAGGTAATGATACCACAGCAAATAGAAAATAAAAAAGCTGTGTAACTTAAAATACACCCAACCTGCTCAGAATATCTCCTGTCACGAAGCAAACTCATCATCCTCTGGTGAGCTTTCTAAGAGAAGAAAAATGTAAACAAAATAATATCACAAACGGGTCAACTTTCGTGTAACTCCCAGAGAATTAGCAACTGAAAATTTAATTTCGAACACATTCCTATGAAGAAAAAACTGCATCACATATCACTTAATAACATAGCTGGCTTAGAATCTAAAAGAGGGATATAATTTATTATGATCCACTTAATAAAATTTGGCCAAGTAAGAGTCATGCACCTAATACAATTGCTTTGTATTCATCCACAGATATTTGAAAAATGCCATGCACACATTTTGAGTACGACATAAAATATAATTACATGCTTGTTACTATGAAGGCAGGAAATATGACAAAATTTGCAATATACTGTATTAAGTATTGATGTTCTGGTAAGGGATAAGTAAGATAGTGTGTCGATAATTGTAAAAGCTACAGAAATGTAGTGGAGATAACAAAAATATATTTTTCAGGGTACAAAAGTACTGCAGTTTCTATTGTCATGGGTCTCTCATATCAGTTAGAGATAAATAGTAAGATGCAATGCAAAAGGAAAATATTTCGATCTATACAGAATAAAAATGCGCTCTGCAATATTTGTTCCAATGAATGCAATTTCAGTTCATAATAGCCATGAAGGTTAAACGAGTACTTTTGCATGTTGTAAACATAAATACCTTACAGGGTTATGTAAGATAAAACCTGTCTAATGAAAACTAATGTACCAGGTTTCAGTTCTTTTTCCTATTCCAATCCGATTATGTGTTACTATACTAGTATAAAAGTAGATTCTTATGCATTACACATAAAAAGCATAAAAAATATTTACAGTTTGCTCTCTCTATGTGACAATCTCATCAGTTCACTAAACAGGATACTCTCCAAAATAGCATGGGTTATCCACCTGAACCCACATTCTATTCTCAAAGTCTCTAAATCTCAAGAATATTTAAGCCTTCATCTGCCGTTGAGTAAGGACTTACTGAGTTCTCCTGGTCCACCACTGAGGACTTGAAGTTAGGATCATTCTTAGTCTGGACCTTCATCCTTGACATTACTGCCAAGGGTGACCCTGTCAGAATCTAATAATCCCGAATTATTTGCTCAAGTGGTAACAGGGTCACACAAGCCTCATTACCACATCAAGAAGATGATCGCATTGAGCAGGCTTATAAACTCATAGTTTAAGAGAATGTAAATCATCTAAACATAACTTTATTCTAAATTCCCTAGAAAACACGATCATCAGGTTGGGTTTAAATTATACAGGCAAACAGAAGTCAAAATACTCATATCAAAAAGGAAAAATACAGAGATGAAAACTACTGACTGCAGATATAGTAAAGGCAGAAAGAATAATGAATGTCAAAATTCAAAATAGATGTACCGTACTATTCTGTAACAGATGCAAATACAAATAAATCTAGGAAAAGACAAACAGGAAGCATAACTGACATTATGATAACTTCTAGTTTTATGTAATGTAAGAACTAATTACTATGAGAGTATAGAGTCTGTTAGTATTTTTCGTCAGGCCAACTAAAATATTAAAGAAATAACAACTATCAGCCAGTTGGAGATACTTCTAGATGCATGGGTAATGATGAGAATAACATGTAATGCAGAAAAAGCCCTAGATATCATAAAAAAAAAATATATAAATTTTTTTTTAACAGACGCACTGCAAAAAAATTATATACCATGTATTATTTCTATCCCCAAAAGCATATCTATGTATGGCATATACAGCATTCAAATTTCTACTAATCTAGGCACTAGAACGTACTAGCATCTAAAATGCAAATGTTTGGAAAGAAACCTGTATATAGAAAGGGACAACACGATCATACCTGAAGTTCAAAAAACAAAATTTGCGGATGTAAGCAATTAAAGCCTATTATTCATTATGACTACACAATATAGAAGTTCACACCCAGTTGGGGAAAGCACTACAAATACAGTAATAAAGTACTGACAAATGATATCCTTGCTTTTTTTTCCAAATAAATTATAAATCATCAAAACAGTGTGCATTCTCAGAAAAGTAATACAAAATATACATACTTGATCCTCATCAGCTGAGAAAAATGCCTCTGATTGCGTTTCACTTCCTATGGATATTGTTCTCTGTACGCTTGTTAGTAGACTGTGTTGACTCGAAAGACTCTGACGGGAGTTCGATTCTCTCATTCCACTGACTGAGAGTCGGTGACTACTGGCAGCATGAAGGGGTAGTTCTGTCTGTAGTGACAGACTGGATGGCATCTTGCTCTGCTTTGTTGAGCTGACATTATCGACAGATCGTCTTAAATCTGATAAACTGCCAGGGGTGGAGAGATTATCTGCAGTTACTTGCACCCCCAATATTACTTCTTTCCCAACACTACGAATAGTGCCTGTGTCGGCACCTCCAGCTGTTCCTCTACAATCAGAGTCAACAACCTGAGGATCAGAGTCGTGACTAGCAACAGATATCTCTCTCTGATAACTGTGACGAAGATTAAGTCTACCGATAGAAAACACATCTGTGCTGTGGTGCAGGGTACTACTCCCTCGCATTATATCTGCTGGGGTAGCTGGAGAGGCACTCTTTATGTAGCCAGAGCTCAAAGAACAATGATCCTTGCTCGCTCCACAGTGATAATCATAATGTGAATGCGAGAGGTCAGCGTATGCACCAACCTGAAAAACGAGCTGATTCTCTTGAAGAATACTTTGACCATAGCCAGGATCTTGGGGAGCTTCATTCACTCTGTAATACATATTTCAAGATACAAGAAGAATGGTCTTCCACAGATAGCAAACAGAAATGCCCACATACTTAAAGATTACACGCATTTCTTTAACAAGTAATTAACTGTCATTGTTTCTGTAAGCCTTTAACGTGAAATAAAAATAAATATAATTGACTGGATAATGAATACCTTGACTCGTCCAGTTAAAAAACTCAAGACAATTAAACTACCAACAGAATAGAGTGAACAGAACTTTTAAAATGATATATCCTCAACATAATGATGATTAATACAGTAGCTTTATATACTCTTCTCTTTATGCAAACCATGTAAGTTCCAAAGAGGGGAAATTTGAACTAAACCAATAAAACTACAAAATTAAGATATGGCAGTACCTTAACTGAGCAATATGGCAGTACCTTAACTGAGCAATATTACAACCATTGACAAAATCTTGTTTGCTGGGCTTAAAGAAAGTCATTCCATTCCTGTTGGTCCCAAAAAATGCACAACCCCCGACACAGCCACATTTGCCAAACACCTGTACTGAGACTTTAGTTAGCTCCTGAGGCCACAGGAACCAAAGTCGTTTTGTTTTCTCATCATGAAGCTTCAGAAACCTGAAAGACAAGGGAAATGCAACATTAATAATAATACTAAGAACTACAGTAGAGTGGTTTTCAATATATATATATATATATATATATATATATATATATATATATATATATATATATATATATATATATATATATATATACAGTGATCCCCCGCTGTATCGCGTTTCTTGGTTCGCGTTTTCACTGTATCGCGGTTTTTTTTTTGGCAAATTATTATTGTAAAATACCTATGTACATGAGTATGTCATGTAATTACCACTTCATTCACCGTAATTTTATCTATCACTTCATATAAATTTACGTTGCATGCTGTTATTTATGAAGTAAAGGGTGGTTTGTTAACAGTACAGGGAGGGCTTATACAGTGTAAACGTAAAAATAAATTAAAATATATATGTACATATAGGCTGATCCTACTTCGCGATTTTCCTGTCTCGCGCCGGGTCCGAAACCGAACTACAGCGATAATGGGGAGATTACTGTAAATATATATATATATATATATATATATATATATATATATATATATATATATATATATATATATATACAGTGTTGCCTCACTTATCGCGGTAGTTCGGTTCCGGGACCCGGCGCAAACCCGGAAATCCGCGGAGTAGAGATCAGCCTATATGTACATAGATATTTTAATGTATTTTTACGTTTACACTGTATAAACCCTCCCTGTACTGTTAAAAAAACACCCTTTACATTATAAATAACAGCAAGCAACATAATTTTTTTATGAAAGTGATAGGAAAACTTACCATGAATGAGGTGATGATGACTTGACATTAATATGTTCCATATTTTACAAAAATTTTTACGTTTACGTAAAATAGCGGCCGACATCCACAAACTTTTTTCCTTCTTTCAACATATCTAAGAGTTTCACTTTATCTACAATGGTTAACAGTTTCCTTTGCTGCTTAGGCTCACTACAAGAAGCCTTAGAAGATGAAGGATGCTTGGGAGGCATTGCAAAGGTTAAAATATGCGAGTAAAAAAATCACAAGCAAAACATATTAATAATAATAAGCACAACATGAATGGCGCACACGAGTGAGGCGAGACAATGGAAGATGGTGGAAGCCTTTGTCCGAAAGGCTGATAGCGGTATCGTATTTTACATGTTGCAATACTGTTAGTATTTATGTTTTTTACTATTTTTTACTGTTATATCATTCTTAGGCTAAGAAATACGTTTTTTTTTATCAATAAAATCATGAAACTACTGGAAATATAAATATATATGCTAGCTCACGTAGTTTCGACCCCAATACATTGTACGCTATCGAACACAAGCAAAATGTGAGTTAGACTGAATGAGTCTTTGTCCAAAATGCTGATAGCAGTATCGTATTTTACATGTTGCAATACTGTTAGTATTTATGTATTTTACTATTTTTTACTGTTTTATTATTCTTAGGCTAATAAATACGTTTTTTTTATCAATAAAATCATGAAACTACTGGAAATATAAATATATATGCTAGCTCGTGTAGCTGCGACCCCAATACATTGTACGCTATCGAACACTATTTCGTATGATGCAATACTGTGAGTTATACTGTACGTACGTATATCATTCAGTTATTAGTACAATGTATATTAATTTACAATTCATCTACTTATTTGATTATTGTACAAAATCTATTGTATTTATTCACTGTAATTTGGACCAAATATTCCTTTTGTAAAGATTATACTGTACTTTTCAAAAGAGGTGGTCAATAAACGTATCTATCTATCTACATTTATTGTTTTTACTATTTTTTACTGTTTTATTATTCGTAGGCTGGGAAATAATTTTTTTTTTTATCAATTAGATAATGAAATATGTTTTTTTTCAATAAAAAAAATGAAAATACCGAGAATTTTTTTTTTTAATATTTTAATATTTTTGCATATACCCATGAAATAAAATAATAATTTATCCAAAAAAAAAATGCGATAGAGTGAGAGAGCGAACCAGGAAGCGCGAATAACTGGGGTAACACTGTATATATATATATATATATATATATATATATATATATATATATATATATATATATATATATATATATATATATATATATATATATATATATATATATATATATAAGACAGAATATGTGATCGCGGAAGTGCAGAGTGGTTTTAGGAGAGGTAGAGGTTGTATAGATCAGATTTTTATAGTTAGGCAGTTATGTGAGAAATATTTAGCAAAGGGTAAGGATGTGTATTTTGCATTTTTGGATCTGGAGAAAGCATATGATAGAGTTGATAGAGAGGCTATGTGGAATGTTTTGAGATTATATGGAATCAATGGTAAATTGTTGCATGCAGTGAAGAGTTTGTATGAGGGTAGTAGAGCTTGTGTTAGGGTAGGAAATGAAGTGAGTGAGTGGTTTCCAGTGAGTGTGGGACTGAGACAGGGATGTGTGATGTCACCATGGCTGTTCAATTTGTATATTGATGGAGTTGTAAGAGAGGTGAATGAGCGAGTGCGTGGTCGAGGTTTGAGAATGGTAGATGGGGATGATAACGAGTGGGAGCTGAATCAGTTGCTGTTTGCAGATGATACTGTGGTGGTGGCGGATTCAGAGGAAAAGCTGTGTCAGTTAGTGTCAGAATTTGGAATGGTGTGTGAGAGAAGGAAGCTGCGAGTGAATGTGGGAAAGAGTAAGGTTATGAGGTGTACAAGAAATGAGGATGGCGCTGGATTGAATGTTATGTTGAATGGAGAGACACTTGAGGAGGTTAACCAGTTTAAGTATTTAGGCTCGGTTATAGCTGCAAATGGTGGAGTGGAAGCAGATGTGTGTCACAGAGTGAATGAAGGATGTAAAGTGTTGGGTGCATTGAAAGGAGTGATGAAGAATAGAGGGTTGGAAATGAATGTTAAGAAAGTTTTGTATGAGAAAGTGGTTGTGCCAACTGTGATGTATGGATCATACTTATGGGGTATGAAAGTAAGTGAGAGATGGAAACTAAATGTGTTTGAGATGAAATGCCTGGGGAGTATAATTGGTGTATCTCGATTGGATAGGGTGAGGAATGAAGTGGTGAGAGCAAGAACGGGTGTGAGGAGAGAAATTGCAGCCAGAGTAGATATGAATGTTCTGAGATGGTTTGGCCATGTGGAAAGGATGGATAATGAAAGGCTGCTGAAAAAGGTGATGAATGCGAGAGTTGATGGAGAAATGCTAGAGGGAGGCCTAGGTTTGGATGGATGGATGGAGTAAGGAGAGCCCTGAATGATAGGAGGATGGATGTGAGGGAAGCAAGCGAGCGTGCTAGGAATAGGAATGAGTGGCGAGCGATTGTGACGCGGCTCTGATGGGCATCTGCTGTTACGACGGGGCTGCATCTTACAGAGATAGCCCTGTGGTAGGGGCAGTAGGAGGAGCTGGCAGTTGTGAAGCGACACAGGTTGTGGAAGAGCCGGGAGAATGGGCTGTGGCACTCCAGCAGTGCCATCTGAAAGGTCGCTAGCTCCCTCGTCATTGCCCATAGAGCAAAGTAATCCCCCTATTTGTTTTCCTTTCTTGATGTCGGCTACCCCCCAATTAAAGGGGGAAACAGCCAAGGTATATGTATGTATATATGTATATATATACACTCTGATGGAGGGGAGTTTAAGAATACTTCCTCCGTGTTGTAAAAGTCGACTAAATGGGCCAGAGCAGGGGGACAGGGAATCCCCTCCTCTGCATTTTATTTCCTATGAGTGGCCAAGATATTTGGGGGCATGCTGGCAGGAGAGATCCAGCCAGAACCTTAGTAATTGGGTCTCTGAATGTGCGTGGTTGTGGTGTAAATGAAAGTAAGAGGGAGGTGATAGGGAGTATGCTTCTGGAGAGAATGATAGATGTACTTGCATTGAGTGAAACGAAGATAAAAGGGAATGGTGAGGTGACATTTGGGAGAGTGGTTGGTAGGGTGTCTGGAGTTGAGAGGGGGAGAGGAAGAGAATAAGTGTGTGGTAGAATGGAAGGAAGTAGCTTCTCGAATAATATTGGCTAAAATGAGTTTGGGATGTGAGGCTTGGACATTTGTGAGCGTATATGGCCCTGGAAGTGAAAGAAGTGAGGAAGAAAGAGAACAATTTTGAATGAAATTGAACGAGTGTGTGGAAGACTTAGGAATGAATGTGAATGTGATGTTGGTAGGAGATTTGAATGCTAGAGTAGGGAATGAGCCAGTGGATGGAATAATCGGGAAGTATGGAGTACCTGGTAGGAATAAGAGTGGAGAGAAAATGATAAAAATGTGTATTGAGGAAGAGCTGTTGATTTCTAATACTGTATTTAAAAAGAAGAAGGTGAACAAGTATGCATGGGTCAGAGTGGATAATGGGAGAGTAGTTGACAGAGCATTACAGGATTAAGTTGTGGTGAACAGGAGGGTGACTGGAAGAGTATTGCATGTGACTGCACTAAGAGGAGCTAGTGGTGGAATATCTGATCATTATTTAGTGGAAAGTGGAGTGAGAGTGGGAGAAAAGTGGAGAAAGAGGAGAAGCGAGAGAAGAAGAGAGGTGCTGAAAGTGAATGAATTGTATAAGAAAGAGAAAGACTGTGAGAATAAGGCTAGTGTGAGAAATGAGTGGAATGTAGTGAAAGAGAAAGTGAGGGAGGGAGTGGAAGAAGAATGGGGCTGTTTAAAGGAGGAAGTTATGAAGTGCGTCGAGGCAGTGTGCGGAAGGAGGCTAACTGGTGGAAATAAAAAGAAAGGTAGTGAATGGTGGAATGAGCAGGTGAGTGCAGTAGTGGCTAAAAAGAAGCGGGCTTATGAGGTATGGCAGCAGGTAGGTAATATAGATATACGAAAGATATTGTGCAAAGAGGATAGCAAAGCACATGGTCAGGGAGGCAAAGAGAGAAGCCGATGTAAGGTGGGGCAGATGCTTGTCTGAGAATTTTAAAAGGACTAAAGAGATGCTTTGGAAGGAAGTGAAAAGAGTGAGAAAAGGTGAATGTGGTAGGGAGGAGAGGGTGAAAGGAGCAGATGGGCAATTGCTAGTGGATGAAATAAAGGTGAGAGAAAGATGGGCTGAATATTTCAAGAACCTGCTGAATGAGGAAGATTATAGAGGCAGAGATTGTGGCTACGAGATGAGAATGATATTGATATAACAAAAGAGGAGGTACAATTGGCAGTGAGAGCAACGAAAGCTGGTAAAGCACCAGCAATAGATGGGTGTCATGCTGAATGCTTGTCAAAAGGTGGGGCGGCATCAGTAGAATGGATGGTTAGGTTGTTGAATGTATGTTTCAGGAAAGGGAGGGTCCCAGTTGATTGGAGGAGTGCATGTGTAGTTCCCCTTTATTAAGGGAAGGGAGATAAGTGTGTGTGTAGTAATTTTAGGGGAATTAGTTTGTTGAGTGTAGTTGGTAAGGTATATGGAAGAGTGCTAATAGAGAGAATTAGGAGAGGTACTGAGAGATTGATTGGGAAAGAACAGTGTGGGTTCAGGAGAGAAAGAGGATGCGTGGATCGGGTGTTTGTGGTAGCAGAGGTGTGTGAGAAGTTCTTGGAGAAAGGTTGGGACACTTTTTGGGCCTTTAAGGATTTAGAGAAAATGCATGACAGGGTAGATAGAGAGGGATTGTGGAGGGTGTTGCAACTGTATGGAATAAGTGGGAGTTTGTTGAATGCAGTGAAGAGTTTATACATGAATAGTAGAGCATGTGTGAAAGTAGGGAATGGCATGAGTGATTGGTTTGAGGTGAATGTTGGGTTACGTCAAGGTTGTGTAATGTCGCCATGGTTGCTTAATGTGTATATGAATGGAGTGGTAAAGGAAGTAAATGAAAGAGTATTAGACAGAAGCTTGGAACTAGTGGGTGAGGATGGGAGGTTGTGGAAGTTGAGTCAGTTGCTATTTGCGGATGATACTGTACTGGTGCCTGATACTGAAAATGAATTGAATAATTTGGTGACTGAGTTTATTAGTGCGTGTGAAAGAAGGAAGTTGCAGGTGAATATTGGTTAAAGTAAAGTCATGAGAAGCACGAGGAGTGTTAATGTTGGCAGATTGAATGTTAGAGTGAATGGGGAGTTGTCTGAAGTAGCTGAGAGTTTTAAGTATCTGGGGTAGCATGTATCAAGGAGTGGTTGAGTTGATGTAGAGGTAAATCACAGAGTGAAGGAAGCAAGTAAATTTTTAGGTGGGTTGAAAAGTGTAATGAGAAATAGATATTTGGGAATGAATGCAAAGTGAAGGATATATGAAGGTAAGATTGTGTGGACAGCATAGCATGGAGCAGAGACTTGGAATGCAAGAAAGGATGAAAGGAACAAGTTGAATGTAATGGAGATGATGTGTTTGAGAGGTATGATTGGTGTATCTAGATTAATAGAGTAAGAAATGAGGATGTCAGGCAGAGAACGGGAGTAGGAATGAAGCTGTCGGATAGGTTAGATCAGTGTGTGTTGAGCTGGTTTGGACACATGGAAAGGATGAGTAATAAACAAACAGTGAAGTAAGTGTGAAGTGCAGAAGTGATTGGAGTTAGGTCAAGCGGGAGACCTAGAATGAGATGGATAGATGGAGTGAAAAAAGCACTGAATGCACGTGGAATGTCAGTGGATAAGGGAAGAGTGCATGCAAGAGATAGGAATGTGTGGAAGAAGATTGTGCATATATGATGTGGCCCAAAGGGATTTCTCGCACCTGCTAGCTCAGTGAACTGTGGTGAACGGTTGTGAGGGGTTGCCATGTGTGAAGCGGTGGGGGTAAACCAGCGATGGCTGTCGGGCCTCAGTGTGGAATATCCTTGCCCGCCTATCTAGTGGGTGAACCAAGCAGGGTGAAAGGGGGGAGACATGGCAACCCTTTATCCCCCAAGAGCTGAGAGGAGTGGTTGAGGTGTATGTGGTTCGTGGTGAATGCACGGTTCTTGGCTCGGTCATCTCCCTATAAGGGGGAATGAGGCATTGTGTGTGTATATATATATATATATATATATATATATATATATATATATATATATATATATATATATATATATATATATATATATATATATATATATATATATATATATATATATATATATATATATATATATATATATATATATATATATATATATATATATATATATATATATATATATGTCATCATCACGTCATTCACGGCAAGATTACCTATCAGGTTCATATAGCTTTACGCTTGCACGCTGTTATTTATGGTAAGCTTACCTGTCACACTCATATAAATTTACGCTTGTGTGCTGTTAGTAATAAAGTAAAGGGTGAGTTGTTAACAGTGCAGGGAGGGTTTATACAGTAAAGGTAAAAATAGATGCAAAATACTTGTAATAAATATGGTGCTTCTACTTCGCGGATTTTCACCTAATGCAGGTGGTCCCAGAACCAAACACCCGCGATAAACGAGGGAGTACTATATATATATATATATATATATATATATATATATATATATATATATATATATATATATATATATATATATATATATATATATATATATATATATATATATATATATATATATATATATATATACAGTGTTCCCCCGGTTATTCGCGTTTCTTGGTTCACTTTCTCACTGTATCGCAGTTTTTATTGGGATAAATTATTATTTTATTTTATGTGTATATGCAAAAATATTAAAATATTAAAAAACAAACAAATTCTCAGTATATTCATTTTTTTTATTGAAAAAACATATTTCATTATCTAATTGATAAAAAAAAATTATTTCCCAATCTACGAATAATAAAACAGTAGAAAATAGTAAAAAACATAAACTTAGATAGATTGATAGATAGATATGTTTATTGACCACCTCTTTTGAAAAGTACAGTATAATCTTTACAAAAGGAATATTTGGTCCAAATTACAGTGAATAAATACAATAGATTTTGTACAATCATCAAATAAGTAAATGAATTTTAAGTTAATATACATTGTACTAATAACTGAATGATATACGTATGTACAGTATAACTCACAGTATTGCATCATGCGAAAGTGTTTGATAGTGTACAATGTATTGGGGTCACAGCTACGTGAGCTAGCATATATATTTATATTTCCAGTAGTTTCATGATTTTATTGATAAAAAAAACGTATTTATTAGCCTAAGAATAATAAAACAGTAAATAATAGTAAAAAACATAAATACTAAAAGTATTGCAACATGTAAAATACGATACTGCTATCAGCGTTTCAGACAAAGACTTGTTCAGTCTAACTCACGTGAGCGCCGTTCACGTTGTGCTTATTAAACATTTTGCTTGTGTTCGATAGCGTACAATGTTTTGGGGTCGAAGCTACGTGAGCTAGCATATATATTTATATTTTCAGTAGTTTCATAATGTTATTGATAAAAAAAATGTATTTCTTAGCCTAAGAATAATATAACAGAAAAAAATAGTAAAAAACATAAATTCTAACAGTATTGCAACATGTAAAATATGATACCGCTATCAGCGTTTCGGACAAAGGCTTCCACCATCTTCCATTGTCTCGCCTCACTCGTGCGCGCCATTCACGTTGTGCTTATTATTATTATGTTTTGCTTGTGATTTTTTTACTCGCATATTTTAACCTTTGCAATGCCTCCCAAGCATCCTTCATCTTCTAAGACTTCTTGTAGTGAGCCTAAGCGGCAAAGGAAAATGCTAACCATTGTAGATAAAGTGAAACTCTTTGATACGTTGAAAGAAGGAAAAAAGTTTGTGGATGTCGGCCGCTATTTTACGTAAACGTAAAAAATATTGTAAAATACTGTACCTATGTATGTCACGTCATTATCACCTCATTCACGGAAAGTTTTCCTATCACTTTCATAAAAAATTACGTTGCTTGCTGTTATTTATAATGTAAAGGGTGTTTTTTTAACAGTACAGGGAGGGTTTATACAATGTAAACGTAAAAATACATTAAAATATCTATGTACATATAGGCTGATCCTACTCCGCGGTTTTCCTGGTTCGCGCCGGGTCCCGGAACCGAACTACCGCAAAAAGGGGGTGAACACTGTGTGTGTGTATATATATATATATATATATATATATATATATATATATATATATATATATATATATATATATATATATATATATATATATATATATATATATATATATATAGAACTCCCTCGTTTATCGCGGGTGTTTGGTTCTGGGACCACCTGCGATAGGTGAAAATTCGCGAAGTAGCAGCACCATATTTATTACAAGTATTTTACATTTATTTTTACCTATACTGTATAATCCCTCCCAGCACTGTTAACAACTCACCCTTTACTTTAATACTAACAGCGCACAAGCGTAAATTTATATGAGTGTGACAGGTAAGCTTACCATAAATAACAGCGTGCAAGCGTAAAGCAAATATGAACGTGATAGGTAATCTTACCACTGATTGACGTGATGCTGACGTTTACATACTGCACAGCCAATGACAGCTTTACGGCTGCTTATTGCGAGAGAAAAACATGGTAATGGGGAGTTGCTGTCGCTGTTTCTTCTTTTATGCGAAGATGGTCTACTAAGGAGTCATGGCATCATCGATAATATTGCAGACGTGCACCGAACAAACCATATCATCGTCCCACTCCTGCAATAGATGTTGGAGTTCTTTGGCCATGTTATATGTGGCTGCGAGCCGTTCGATTGTAAGGCCAGGTTCTTTGACTTCATCGTGCGATTGCTGTTGTTGTTCTTCCTCTTCTTCGCTCGCTGATTTTGTCATTTCCTCCAAGTCTTCATCAGTCAACGGCTGTGAGAGGCAATCGATCAGTTCACTGACGTCTTTGTGAGTCATATCTTTAAAGCCTTTCCTTCTTAGCAATGCAACCAACTTCAAAGCTTTCTCAACAGCCGAATTATGCACTTTGTCAGGAGCTAAACCCTTGTAGTCGTAGATGACTTCGGGCCACAATTTCTTCCAGCTGGCATTAATTTTGGCCGGCTTCATCTCTTTGAGTGTATTTTGAATATTTTAAAGGCATGTAGCAATCGTGTAGTTATGCCAGTACGCCTTCAGTGCAAATTCTTTGTCTGCATCCATGGAGTCAATCAGGTTCCCCAGGGCATTTCGTGTGTAGAGGGCCTTGAATGCACGAATAACTCCTTGATTCATAGGCTGAATCAGTGATGCTGTATTAGGTGGTAGGAACTCTACCTGAACACCGTCATAATGGAGATCAGTTGCGTGGTTACCAGCATTATCCATCAACAGAATGACTTTAAATTCAAGGCCCTTCTCTGCAAGATAAACTCTGACCTAAGGATAAAGCATTGGTAAAACCAGTCCAATGTGAGGCTTTTCGTGATCCAGGCCTTAGGGTTATGCATCCAATACACTGGCAGCAGATTCTTGTTTATATTCTTCAAAGCCCTAGGGTTCACTGACTTGTAGATAAGCCCTGGCTTTAACATAAAGCCTGCAGCATTCCCGCACATAACGAGGGTAACGCGGTCTTTGTGTGCTTTAAATCCAAGGGATTGTTGAACACTTGCTCAGGAGCATAAGAGCCTTCCTCGATAATTTTCTTGAGGTCGTTGTTCACATAATCTTCAGTTGCAGCTGTATCTGCAGAGGCAGCTTTGCCATGCACCGAAATGCTCTTTAGGCCAAAGCATTTTTGAAATTTGGCCAACCATCCCTTGCTAGCAACGAACGATTGTTTCCTCAGTGGAGAATCGCTGGACGGTGCTAGTTGTGGGTCTTCCATTTCTTCTTTCTCCTTCTCCTCACGGTTGCTACTGTTGTCGTCGGGCTCGTTTGCAGCCAATGTCTCATACAGCTTCTTCGCCTTTGTTGGTATGATACTGGTGTCTAAGCTGATGTTCTTCCTGAAATCAGCAATCCACAGGGCTAAGAAGATTCCATCCGCACTAATATCTTATTGCGGGGTGTTACGACCTTCTTCGCTGTTTTGTTAAAAGTTAGAGTCGCAGCCTTCCTGATATTCGCCTCGTTCTTCTTGATGTAGCGAACAGTAGATCGTTGATGCCAAAATGGCGGTCGACAGCCAAGAAACTTCTTCCTTTTAGCATATCTAACAGTTTTACCTTATCTGCTATGGTCAACATCTTTCTTTGCTGCTTAGGTTCACTACCAGAAGCCTTAGAAGATGAAGGACACTTGGGCAGCATTGCAGGGGTTGTAATACACAAGCAAAAGTTTCACAAAAAACACAAGCACAACGTATTAAGAGGCACAACGCGAACGGCGCACACGTGAGTGACTGAATGGGTGAGGCGAGACAATGGAAGATGCTGGGAGAATCAAGCTTCAATCAAATAGCTAATCAGACCCCAGTATACAGAACACAATTCTGTGATTCGTCGTCTCCCACCCATCAGCCAATAGCATCCTCTGTACTATCTCACGTAGGTGCGACTCTTTGTGATTTCCAAAACGCCGATACCGGTATCGTATTTTATATGGTGCAATACTGTGAGTTACATGTTTAATTTTATGTTTTTTACTATTTTTTATTGTTTTATTATTCTTAGGCTAGGAAATACTTTTTTTTATCAACAAAATAATGAAAATACTGGAAATTTTAATATTTCCACATATCGAGGATTCCCGCGATATACCCAGAAAATCTGTGATATAAAATACATTTGTTCGCCATAAAAACCCGCGATGCACTGAATTCCCGGAAGGTGAATCGCGATATAGCGAGGGATTACTGTATATATATATATATATATATATATATATATATATATATATATATATATATATATATATATATATATATATATATATATATATATATATATATATATATATATATATATATATATATATATATATATATTCTAGCAACCACTGCATTAGAGAGAAAATTTATATAATTCATACCTGTGCTGTATAACTTGCATATCATGATGAAGAACGTCCATACTGGTTGCTGCATCCACGTACATAGGTCCTAGAGTGACAGCTGCAGCTTCTAACCAGACATCTGTGTAAGCATCAGCTAAGCCAATACCCCCTCCCATGCCACTCGTTGATGTTCCACATGTAGAGGCTGCCTCTCCTCGACCTCCACCTCCTTTCAATCCAGCCTGGCCACATATATAGTTCCTTAAGCTGATATTCTGAATATGAGCAGTTACTCCAGATCTTGTATGTTGTCCATGAAGGTTACAAGTTGCAATTCTGATAGGATATATCTGTAAACAGAGACACAGTGTTTATTAGGAAAAGTTCCTAATAGTCACGAAAAGGATTAATATTATAATATTATCACTATCTCCCTTTCAATTCCCAACAGCGGTGCTTGAGACAGTGTTAACAACTTGTTCTTTACTCCCACTTCACAGTCAAATACTACAGCTAGTATAACTTCAACTATGAATCAAAATTCAAACAAACCTCCATTCTCAACAGTAATCCCATCCTATGATTCTTTACATAACACTGCAAATCAAACCAAACCTCAATCATCCCCCTGACTTTCCTTCCCATATCACCTGTTTGTATTTTCGTTAACATCAACTCCATTTAAAAACCAATATTTCGCAGTCAATAATATCTACACTCCATCTTTTTAGCCTGATTATTCTATTATGATTTGATTGAATACATCAGTCTCAATGTACACTCATCATAAATCTGCCTCCTCAGCTTAACCTTACCCTTGCCCACCTTAATCCCCAGCACCTTAGTACATAAGCATATATATTTTGCATACTCTAAGGAAAAGGCATTATAACAATCAACACTGAAGCTTGTGATTATAATGAGGAAAGTAATGTATGCAATTATAGACTGTGCCCTTCTAGAATTTATATGGCTTCCAATAATCTGAGATAGCTAGTGAGATAGTGTAATAATAAATACTCAATCACTTCAAAATATAAATTAACTGTGTACTTTCCAATTAACAATGACTTAGAGAGCAGAATTTACAATTAAAGAAAGGGCAAAAGTGAATTAAGAATACTTGCTCACCTGTAAACTAAGATTTGTTCCCGATTCCACTAAGTTCAGACTGAGCCCATCAATAGAAGCTCGGACCATCTTATACTTGATAGAATCAGTTGTGGGACAAAAGTGTTCAGCTGTCGTTTTTGTACAATAAGGTTGTGGAGTTCCATGGTAGCAGTACATATAGGGCCTTGGAGGTCGTAAACAATTTTCCATATCCTCAACAGTGAAGAGGAAAGCTTCAAGTGCAGTCACTATATTTTGCAGCTAAATAAATCACAGGTGAATTAGCATCATTTAACTATTTTTATGGTATCTCAGGTGGTTCTAATACCTATATCAGCCACCAATAAAAAAAAAAAAAATCATACACTTTTCTGCCAGCTAAAACTCAATTTCATCAATATTATAATTATTAACTTGTCTATAAGTTTCTAATCATTCCCAAATGAGAAGACTAGGCCCAAAACCTCCATGTTCATGGTTCTGTATTTTTTTTTTTTTTTATGATTGTGACACCAGGACAGGCCCCCCCACAAAGAAAAAAAAATCTACCCTTATCGGGCCTGGGCATGAAGAAAACATAAAAAGAAATAGAGATGGGGAGTATTATGACTTGTCAGATGTGAAGGAATAATAAGACATTTGTAACGAATATCCAAGAATATTCGGCGTTGATGTAGGCATAGACAGAGAACCGTAATTGAAGGAAGACTTAACATCGAACTGTCCTGGACAGTCTTAGTTAAGTTCACAAGACCATTCAGCCATAGTATCGCAACAGGCGTATAAAAACAACATGCTATTTCTATGAGCATATTGAACATGCCCTGAGAAGTAATGTCAAAAGAGAGACAAAAGTTATAAAAAAAAAAAATCAAGAATAGGTTATAATGAATGTAGACTAAGGTAGAAATACTTACGTGAGGGGTTGTAAGCTTTCCACTTAACGTCCCAACAGTTAGCTCCACTAGCCAAGCATATTCCAATGTTTCTTCATCCAAAGAACGTTCCTCAGCACTGAACATGGCATGACCACGCATCTAGAAAATTAATATGGCCAATTTTACAATTTATCCCTTGTGATGTTGTAAAAGGTGACTGAGAAGGAAAAAGGACTGGGAGTCTGGCAATTCCTTTGGCCTTGATAGATTTCTTGAAATTAAGCAATTGGTAAAGGTAGTGAGGATATGCAATGTATGTTGAAAAAATGCTATCTCAAATTATTTACTAATGTTCTGGTCAACTTGCAGACTCAGAGTAATTTAAAGTGTTTTTTGAAATGAATAAAAATTGCAACATTATTATGCAAGGTTTCAAACAACCTTTACACTATACAGGTTGCCTCAATGAAGATTGTACTGTTCTGCTATATTACAGAGAGATGAGTTATAATTAAGTTAAGCTTTGGGTACTGTGTCCCACATGAATCAATTAGCAAGAATATACAGTACTCCCACGTTTATCGCGGGTGTTCGGTTCTGGGACCACCGGCGATAGATGAAAATTCGTGAAGTAGCAGCACCATATTTATTACAGGTATTTTACATTTATCTTTACTTTTACTGTATATACCGTCCTTGCACTGTTAACAACTCACCCTTTACTTTGTTAATAACAGCGCACAAGCGTAAATTTATATGAGTGTGACAGGAAAGTTTACCATAAATAACAGCGCACAAGCGTAAAGCTATATGATCATGATAGGTAAGCTTACCGTGAATGACGTGATGATGACGTTTACATACTGCACAGCCAATGACAGCTTTACAGCTCCTTTTTGCGAGAGAAAAACATGGTAATGGGAAGCTGCTGCCGCTGTTTCTTCTTTTGTACGAAGATGGTCTTGTAAGGAGTCATGGCATCGTCGATAATATTGCAGAAGTGCACCGAACGAACCATATCATCGTCCCACTCCTGCGACAGATGTTGGAGTTCTTTGACCATGTTATACATGACTGCAAGTCGTTCGAGTGTAAGGTCAGGTTCTTCGACTTCATCGTGCGAATGCTGTTGTTGTTCTTCCTCTTCTTCGCTCGCTGATTTTGTCATTTCCTCCAAGCCTTCATCAGTCAACGGCTGCAAGTGGCAGTCGATCAGTTCATTGACGTCTTCTTGAGTCATATCTTTAAAGCCTTCTCCTCCTAGCAATGCAGCCAACTTTACAGCTTTCTCAACTGTCGAGCTATGCACTTCGTCAGGAGCGAATCCCTCATAGTCGTAGATGACTTCGGGCCACAATTTCTTCCAGCTAGCATTGATTGTGGCCGGCTTCATCTCTTTGAGTGCATTATGATCATTTTAAAGGCATGTAGCAATCGTGTAGTTATGCCAGTATGCCTTCAGTGCGAAGTCTTTGTCCGCATACATGGAGTCAATCAGGTTCGCCAGGGCATTTTGTGTGTAGAGGGCCTTGAATGCACGAATAACACCTTGATCCATAAGCTGAAACAGTGATGTCGTATTCGGTGGCAGAAACTCTACCTGAACACCGTCATAATGGAGATCAGTTGCGTGGTCACCAGCATTATCCATTAACAGAAGGACTTTAAATTCAAGGCCCTTCTCTGCATGATAAACTCTGACCTGAGGGATAAAGCATTGGTAAAACCAGTCCGATGTGAGGCTTTTTGTGATCCAGGCCTTAGGGTTATGCATCCAATACACTGGCAGCAGATTCTTGTTTTTATTCTTCAAAGCCCTAGGGTTCTTTGACTTGTAGATAAGCCCTGGCTTTAACATAAAGCACGCAGCATTCCCGCACATGACGAGGGTAATGTGGTCTTTGTGCATTTTAAATCCAGGGGCTTTAGATTCTTCCTTGAAAAGAAAAGTGCGAGATGGCATTCTCTTTCAAAATAACCCAGTCTCATCCATGTTGAACACTTGCTCAGGAGCATAAGTGCCTTCCTCGACAATTTTCTTGAAGTCGTTGTTCACATAATCTTCAGCTGCAGCTGCATCTGCAGATGCAACTTTGCCATGCACCAAAATGCTCTTTAGGCCAAAGCATTTTTTATATTTGGCCAACCATCCCTTGCTAGCAACGAACGATAGTTTTCTCGGAGGAGAATCGCTGGATGGTCCTGGCTGTGGGTCTTCCATTTCTTCTTTCTCCTCCTCCTCACGGTTATCACTGTCGTTATTGGGTTCGTTTGCAGCCAATGTCTCATACAGCTTCTTCACCTTTGTTTGTATGATACTAATGTCTAAGCTAATGTGCTTCTTCCTGCAATTAGCAATCCACAGGGCCAAAGCAGAATCCATCCGCACTATTATCTTACTGCCGGGTGTAACGACCCTCTTAGCTGTTTTGTTAAGAGTCACTGTCTTCCTGATATTCGCCTCTCCTTCTTGATGTAGCGAACAGTAGATTCGTTGACGCTGAAATGGCGGCCGACAGCCGAGAAACTTCTTCCTTCCTTCAGCATATCTAACAGTTTTACCTTATCTGCTATGGTCAACATATTCCTTTGCCACTTAGGCTCACTACCAAAAGCCTTAGAAGATGAAGGACGCTTGGGTGGCATTGCAGGGGTTGAAATAAAGCAAACATTTCACAAAATACACTAGCACAACGTATTAAGAGGCACAACGCAAAAGGCGCACACATGAGTAACTGAATGGGTGAGGCGAGACAATGGAAGATGCTGGAAGAATCAAGCTTCAATCAAAAAGCCAATCAGACCCCAGGATACAGAATACATTTCTTCCACCCATCAGCCAATAGCATCCCGTGTACTATCTCACGTAGGTGCGACCCTTTGCGATTTCCAAGATGCAGATACCGGTATCGTATTTTATATGGTGCAATACTGTGAGTTACATGTTTGAATTTATGTTCTTTCTATTTTTTGCTGTTTTATTATTCTTAGGCTATGAAATACTTTTTTATCAATAAAATAAGAAAATACTAAAAATGCTAATATTTCCACATACCGTGGATTCCAGATATACCCAGAAAATCTGCGATATAAAATACATATGCTCGCCATAAAAACCCGCGATGCACTGAATCCGTGAAAGGTGAACCGCGATATAGCGAGGGTTACTTTACAATAAAGACAAGTTAGAAATCCAGCAAAAACGATTAAAAGCGCCAAATGAAATTACAAATGATAAAAAATAGAAAAGCAAACATGCTGTGCAAAAATTAAATCTGTATCTGTAGCTATATAGGGGAAAACAATTTAAAAACTTTTACACATCAATATCAAGGTTGATATTGCTACATACCTACGCTAAATGATTACATACATTTAGAAAATCGAATTAAAGGGTGCAGAACAGCAATATAAGAGCTGTCTGGGAATTTTACAGTCCATTTAATATTGGTATATGCAAACATATGATTACAATATAATCTGATAAGGTACCATTTGTGATGTATATCCGGCAAAATTACAAACAACTGGGAAAAAATTTATCACTAATTGTAAAAAGAATAAGTTGCAAAATATGATTCTCATATATCATCAAATTTTAATGCCTATACAGTAATATCTCGCTATATCGCAATTCACCTTCTGCGAATGCAGTGCATCGTGGATTTTTTTGGCGAGCAAATGTATTTTATATCTCAGATTTTCTGGGTATAGCAAGGGAATCCACGATATGTGGAAATATTAAAATCTCCAGTATTTTCATTATTTTGTTGATAAAAAAAAAAAAGTATTTCCTAGCCTCAGAGTAATAAAACAGTAAAAAATAGTAAAAAACATAAATTTAAACATGTAACTCACAGTATTGCATCATATAAAATACGATATTGGTATCGGCGTTTTGGAAAACGCAAAGGGTTGCACCAACGTGAGATAGTACATATTAAAATTTCCAGTATTTTCATTATTTTGTTGATAGAAAAAAGTATTTCCAATCCTAAGAATAAAAAAACAGTAAAAAATAGCAAAAAACATAAATCTAAACGTGTAACTCACAGTATTGCATCATATAAAATACGATACCGGTATCAGCGTTTCGGAAAATGCAAAGGGTCGCACCTACGTGAGATAGTACATATTAAAATTTCCTGTATTTTCATAATTTTGTTGATAAAAAAAAAGTATTTCCTAGCCTAAGTAAAAAAAAAAAATAGTGAAAAATAGTAAAAAAAACTAAATTTAAAAATGTAACTCACAGTATTGCATTATATAAAATACGATACCGGTATCGGTGTTTCAGAAAACGCAAAGGGTCACACCTATGTGAGATAGTACATATTAAAATTTCCAGTGTTTTCGTTATTTTATTGATAAAAAAAGTATTTCCTAGCCTAAGAATAATAAAACTAAAAACTAATAAAAAACATCAATTTAAACATGTAACTCACAGTATCGCACAATATAAAATACGATACTGATATTGGCGTTTTGGAAAACGCAAAGGGTCGCACCTACGTGAGATGGTACATGGGATGCTATTGGCTGATAGTGGCTGATGGGTGGGAGACGATGAATCACAGAATTTTGTTCTGTATAATGGGGTGTGATTGGCTTTTTGACTGAAGCTTGATTCTCCCAGCATCTTCCATTGTCTCGCCTCAACCATTCGGTACTCACGTGGGTGCCTTTCTCGTTGTGCCTCTTAATACGTTGTGCTTGTGTTTTTTGTGAAACTCTTGTATTTCAACCCCTGCAATGCCATCCAAGCGTCCTTCATCTTCTAAGGCTTCTGGTAGTGAGCCTAAGCAGCAGATGTGGACCATAGCAGATAAGGTAAAACTGTTAGATACTCTGAAAGAAGGAAGAAGTTTCTCGGCTGTTGGCACCATTGGCTGTGCAGTACGTAAACCTCATCATCACGTCATTCACGGTAAGCTTACCTATCACGTTCATATAGCTTTACGCTTGCACGTTGTTATATATGGTAAACTTACCTGTTACACTCATAAATTTACGCTTGCGCGCTGTTATTAATAGTGTGAAGGGTGCGTTGTTAACAGTGCAAGGAGGGTTTATACAGTAAACGTAAAAATAAACGTAAAATACTTGCAATAAATATGGTGCTGCTACTTCGCGGATTTTCACCTTTCGTGGGTGGTCTCGGAACCGAGCCCCCCCAATAAACGAGGGATCCCATGCATATGATAATGTATTTTTGCATTTCCATATAACGCAACTACCATAAATTCTACTACAAGTAAAATAAAATTTACATATGAGAACCCACCTGTAATCCTGATAACATCAAAAAGCCAGTTTGTAAATGCTGATGAACAGGAGGTCTATGAGCAAAGGTGTCTGATGTCGTAAGTATAAGAGGCGATACAATCACCTGCAACTGCGTTTCATGATACTTCTTATTCATTTCAAAGATCAAACGGTCCAAGGCTATGGTTGGGCATGGAGGATCACTCTCTACACAGTCCTAAAAATATATATTGGTCAGAATATACAATGGTATACATTTATCACTATAATAATATGATGATCTGAAAGGCAAATGTACTGTATTTTACAGGATATTTAAAAAGTACATTAACATTTACCATGTGATGAGAAGACCATGGAGACTACCATATAAATTTTTTATCTACAACTTCAAAAACTGGATACAGGACAAAGAATATTATCATATTACACTTGTGTACTCTAACTGCTATAGGAGGTAAGTAAACAAAATGGCAGTGGAGAAGTGTGGTAAACATTCTCTTCTTAATACAGTGCTGTCCATTTGCTGCAAGACAACTGACAGGGAAGGTGAAAACTTGGTGAAATAGGACGAGGTACTGCTCCAATTATTTCTTAACTGCAGTTCTCCAGATAAACAGCATTAAGAGAGAGAAAATAAATTCCAGTACGAACCTTCATGAGATGACCAGTGACATTCTGAATGTCTAGACTGACTGTTACTTGAAACTGTCGATATTTTCTAAAATCAAACTCGGCTTTCTTATCGTCTATTATGCTATTAGACTTTGATTCCTCATGTACGCTGTTGTCCGTGGGATGTTCCTCATCCATATGGCTCTGGTTCATATCAGTGAATTTCTGGTCCTCACCAAATATGTTTTCCTGCAGATAAAAGTATAAAACAGGGGAAGCAATAAAAAAAAACTAACTGGCCGTCACTTTTGAATATTGGTGCAATCCATCAATGGAATTGAAAAGACATAAACAGATTCATACAATACATGTCCAATGATGCTCACTACAACTTGAGAAACAATCTTACCTTTAAGTTGATGAAAAGATTTAGGACAGAACCATAAAGTTTTATCTCCGAAGGTTTGATTATATTTAGTTGAACTGTGAACTCATCAGGAGACAAAGATGCTGGGTCAAACTGCTCAGGTGTAATATTCTGTTGGTGAATGAATAACTAACCAATAGAAATCTAGGTAAAGTTCAAAGATATAAGTATAGGCCAGTAATTAAATGGAGAATGCTATATTAATACATTAATACTGGCACATATATGTCATTCCCAGTATTTACTCATATAAACTTGTACTATCGATATTAAATTACTGGAAGGGTGACAATAGGCAGGATATGATTAAGCTTTGTATTTCCCCATTCTTGTTGAAGAATGGCCACCCTTTAAGTTTCAACTGGACAATGGTTCATTCTGAAAAAGCTTAATATTTTTTTGTATGTGCTATAATGCTAATTTTCATCCTTTTCTTTTATTACAGCTTTGTTATTCTATATATGCCTTAGTTAATATACATTCACCAAATAAAAATTTCAATTGAATATACTGATGTCATAGTATACACTGAAAGTGAGGATTCTGTCCCTCTCGATATAGATATTAAAATTTCATTCCTACCATATAAGTCGACTCTTAGTTTTGGAAAATATATTTTAGGCTTATACATACATACACATGCCTCATTCCCCCTTGTAAGAGAGGTGGCTGAGCCAAGAAACGCGCATTCACCACGATCCATACACTCCACAACCACTCCTCTCAGCTCCTTGGGGATAAAGGGTTGCCATATCTCCCCCCCTTCCACCCTACTTGGGTCATCCACAAGGTAGGCGGGCAAGGATATTCTACAATGAGGCCCGACAGCTGCAGATGGTTTACCCCCACCGCTTCATCACATGGCAACTCTCCTCACACCCTTCCACCACAGTTCACTGAGCTAGCAGGTGCAAGAAATCCCTTTGGGGCGCATCATATATGAACAAGCTTCCTCCACTCATTCCTATCTCTTGCATGCACTCTTCCCTGTTCCACTGACATTCCACGTGCATTCAATGCTCTTTTCATGCCATCTATCCATTTCATTCTAGGTCTCCCTCTTGACCTAACTCCAAGCACTTCTGCACTCCACACTCTCTTCACTATTCATTCATCACTCAAGCTTTCCATGTGTCAAAATCATCTCAACACTTTCTGATCTAACCTATCCGACAGCTTCATTCCAACACCCGCTCTCTGTCTGATATCCTCATATCTTACTCTGTCTATTCTAGATACACCAATCATACCTCTCAAACACCTCATTTCTGTTACATTCTACTTGTTCCTTTCATCCTCTCTTGCATTCCAAGTCTCTGCTCCATACAATGCTGTCACCACAATCACACCTTCATATATTCTTCTCTTTGCATTCATTCCCAAATATTATTTCTCATTACACTTTTCAACCCACCTAGACATTTACTTGCTTCCTTCACTCTGTGATTCACCTCTACATCCATTTGTCCACTCTTTGATACATGCGGCCCAAGATACTTAAAACTCTCAACTTCTTCAAACAACTCCCCATTCACTCCTACATTCAATCTGCCAACATTAACACTCCTCGTGCATCTCATGACTTTGCTTTTACCAATATTCAGCTGCAACTTCCTTCTCTCACACACACTAATAAACTCAGTCACCAAATGATTCAATACATTTTCAGTATCAGCCACCAGTACGGAATCATCCGCAAATAGCAACTGACTATTTCCACAACCTTCCATCCTCACCCACTAGTTCCAAGATTCTTTCTAATACTCTTTCATTTACTTCCCTTACCACTCCATCCATATACACATTAAACAACCACGGTGACATAACCCAACATTCACCTCAAACCAATCACTCATACCATTCCCAACTTTCACGCATGCTCTACTATTCATATAAAAACTCTTCACCGCATTCAACAAACTCCCACATATTCCATACAGTCGCAACACCCTCCACAATTCCTCTCTATCTACCCTGTCATATGCATTCTCTAAATCCATAAAGGCCCAAAAAGTGTCCCAACCTTTCTCCAAGAACTTCTCACACACCTGCCTTACCACAAACACCTGATCCACATATCCTCTTTCTCTCCTGAACCTACACTGTTCTTCCTCAATCAATCTCTCAGTACCTTTCCTAATTCTCTCGATTAACACTCATCCATATACCTTCCCAACTACACTCAACAAACTAATTTCCCTAAAACTAGTACACTTATATTTATCTCCATTTCCTTTGTAAAGTGGAACTACACATGCACGCCTCCAATCACCTGGGACCCTCCCTTTCCTGAAACATACATTCAACAACCTAACCATCCATTCTACTAATGCCTCCCCACCTTGTGATAAGCATTCAGCGTGACACCCATCTATCCCTGGTGCTTTACCAGCTTTCGTTGCTCTCAATGCCAAACGTACCTCCTCTTTTGTTATATCTCTATCATTCTCATCTCCTAACATTGGCATTCTCGATTCGTTTTCCACAGCCACAATCTCTGCCTCTCTATCATCTTCCTCATTCAGAAGGTTCTTGAAATATTCAGCCCATCTCTCTCTCATCTTTATTTCATCCACTAGCAATTGCCCATCTGCTCTTTTCACCCTCTCCTCCCTACCATATTCACCTTTCCTCACTCATTTCACTTCCTTCCTGAACATTTTTTCATTCCTTTCAAAATTCTCAGACAAGCATCTGCCCCACCTAACAACCGCTTCTCACTTTGCTTCCCTCATCACGTGATTTGCTAACCTTCCCTTTGCACAATACCTTTCATATGTCTCTACATTACCTACCTGCAACCATACCTCATAAGCCTGCTTCTTTTCAGCCACTACTGCACTCACATACTCATTCCACCATTCACTGTTACTTCCGCACACTGCCTTGGCACACTTCATAACTTCCTCCTTGAAATATCCCCATTCTTCTGCCACTCCCTTCTCCACTTTCTTTCACTACATTCCACACATTTCTCACACTAGCCTTATACTCACAGTCTTTCTCTTTCTTATACAATTCATTCACTATTAGCACCTCTCTTCTTCTCTCACTTCTCCTCTTTTCTTCCATTCTCACTCTCCTTTCCACTAAATAATGATCAGATATTCCACCAGTAGCTACTCTCAGTACACTGATATCCAATACTCTTCCAATCACCCTCCTGTTCACAACAACATTATCCTTTAAAGCTCTGTCAAATACTCCTCTATTATCCACTCTGACCCATGTATACTTGTGCACATCCTTCTTTTTAAACACAGTATTAGAAATCAACATCTCTCTCTCAATACACATTTCTATCATTTTCTCTCCACTCTATTTTACAAGGTACTCCATACTTCCCAATTACACCATTCACTGGCTCATTCCCCACTCTAGCATTCAAATCTCTTATCAACACCACATTCACATTCATTCTCAAGTCTTTCACACACTCATTCAATTTCACCAAAATTCTTCTCTTTCTTCCTCACTTCTTTCACTTCCAGGGCCATATGTGCTCACAAACGCCCAAGCCTCACATCCCAAACTCATTTTAGCCACTATTATTTAAGAAGAGACTTCCTTCCATTCTACCACACACTTATTCATCTCTTTACTTAATAACAGAGCCACTCCCTCTCTTCCTCTCCCCCTCTCAACTCCAGACACCCTACCTACCACTCTCCCAAATGTCACCTCATCATTCCCTTTTATCTTAGTTTTGCTCAATGCAAGTACATCAATCTTTCTCTCCACAAACATACTCCCTATTACCCCCCTCTTACTTTCATTTACACCATAACCACGCACATTCAGAGACCCAATTACTAAGGTTCTGGCTGGATCTCTCCTGCCAGAATACCCCCACATTTCTTGGCTATTCGTAGGAAGTAAATCACAGAGTACCCATTTAGTCGACTTTTATGACACACAGGGGAACATGGAGGAAGTATGAGCCAAACTTTATGATAGTGCAAAAGGTAGGTCCGATTTTGCATGAAAAAAGATTGTACAAAAGTAATATTATTTTAAAGATGCATACCCTGATGAACCAACAGGACAGGTTACTAGCAGAGTTTCTGAATATCCTGCCCATCATTGCCTCCTTTGCCCTTATTTTGCTTAAAAAAGAAAAAAATCCGGAATGGAAGGGCTGGCAGTTCTCCACTCCCCTATTTCTATTATATATTCTCATGATAAAAAAAATAATAAATGCTTTTTCTTTCATCACAGGAATAAATAAATTACCTTAATGAGTTCCATGGGCGATTTCTTCTTATGAGGTGCCCTTATGGGTGATAATAACAGTTCTTCTTTCTCTGGAGTTGATACATTAGCCTGAGGTGAAGGACCAAGAGGAGGAACTGGGTGGTATGCATAGCCAATTTTAAGATTAACTTCAGGTACCTGCCAGCAATCAACCCAACCAGCACTGGAAGAAACAAACAAATTTCTTAAAAATCCATTAGATTAGGAAGTTAAGATGATTTTCTTGCAATATAAAATGTTGACACCAACACTGAAGTACCTCTTAACATTCATAAAGACAATACTGAGCACTGGGTATCCTTATTTCCCGCAAGTACATTATACTCACCTATATTTACAAAATTTCCTCCATTTCCCTTCGTTAAATTCTTGTCTTGGACGTCCTTCTTTGTCTATGAGCTTTGCATTTTGATCCAGAGATACAATGACATTGCGTGAAGTGTTTGAAGGTGGAAGATATATACTAAGGTCAACAGTTTCAGCCTGGAAATAGAAAATGTTAAATAAACAAAAAAAAAGGACATAGCCATTATATCCAGACCATTATATAAAAGAATAATAAACTCACTGGTCAAAAACATCATATTTTTAATTCAAAATATTCTCCGAGTAATAAAAAGCTGAACTTAAATATAAGCTCTCATGTTTTGCCTCACTTAAGTAAAATTTACTCATATGTAGGGAACTACAGACAGTATTACTGTCACCCACCCCAATTGAAGCAAAGAAGAAATATCAATGTAAGAGTTGAAAGAGAATGAGCTATGGTGGATGGAACCCCCACAGTATTATGTGCAAGTATTCAGTGTAAGCGCTATAAACTAGGGTAGGTGGGCAAAGGGGGGATCGTCACAACAACAGACAGTGGGGTTAAACCATCTAGAGCTGTCAGGCCCAACCAGAGACGGAAATTATTTTGCTCTGCTTATACTGTGGAAGATCCAGGTAGTATTGTGGTGACAAATCATAACCAGAGAGAGACTTGTGAAGGAAGGGGCAAGTAGATTTTCAGATAAATGTGTACACATATGTAATTTGAAGCTATCTCCATATACAATATTCTCAATAGTAAAGAGAAAAGGACACCGATAATACCTGCAACTCATTGAAGCAAAGGTAGAACTATTTCACAGCAGCCTTATAATCGATTACACATCATACACAAACATCTTTATTTAAATGAGGTGAATTTAGACAGGCACCAAAATCTTATATATGTGAATGTATAACACTCAAGAATATATATTACTGTGATATAAATTTAAACTAGAGCAGGGATGAAGTACATTAGCAATGAGAACTAACTCTGATTACGAAATTATTTTCAATAAATAAATACCATTATATACAACAGTAAAAGTACTATACATTATAAAACCATATAAAAGAGCTTACTATAATTATGAATTTCAGTGTCACTATTTCTGGGAGAAAATCCACAAAAGGCAGCGTGAATTTTAGTTCTAGAAGATCTCCGCAGAAAGCCACATGTGCTGAAAAATATCCCTCATAAATACACAGATCTTTATATATGTACAATACAGATTTCATTACAAACAATTCCAAGTACTGTATTATAGTACAGAGAACACTAGGTATGTTATATATTGTCAAATTACTTCAATATTTAGACAGAAGGCATAAATGACTTGTCAGTACTAATAAAGTATAAGTAATAACTATGTAATAGGTCAATTAAAAATTAGCGTTGTATATCATGCTTGATAATGAGTACAGTACTGTGCATTTCCATATGTTCTAAACTATTTACAAATTTTCACTAAATATTTCTTATAAATCAGAAGTCAATATATGAATTGACCAAGTAGTCTATCATATATGAGCTATTATGATACATCAGACAGAAAAAAAGTTTCTTCAAGAGAATGTGCCCTCAGCAAACACAAGTAACAACAATATTTAAATATTGTTAATCAGGATGGTGGAGATGGGGGAAATGTGGTAACCCTTAATCCCCTAGTAGCTCAGAGAGTGATTGAGGCGTGTCTTGTCTCGTGGTAAATGCATGTTCTTGGCTTGCCACCCACCTTACATGGGGGAATGAGGCCACTGTATATTGATAGATAGATAAACAAATGAAATAAAAAACAAAAAGGGAATCACAAAGTTAAATACATAACTGCTTTTTAGAGGAAGGAGAAATAATACTATCCTAATAGTGCCTGCCTTTCTATGAAGTGATTGAAAAAGACAGAGATATAATGTGGGTTGTATTCTTCATTTTTTTTTTTTTTTTGCAGAAGATAAGAAAGGATGAAATAGAAAGAAGTCCAAAATCCTAAAGTTTTCTTAATTTTAGTTGTGCCCACCTTTCTGATCCTGCAAAAGAATGCATTATTAAAAAGAATGCAAAGACATACCATTGGACTGATGTTGGGATGAACAGTCAACCCAATTGTAACCATTAGCTAGGGTTACCAGTTCGAATTCATGGAGCTTAAGATTGAAGTTCCATGAGTAGGGGACAAAATGGAGAAGGTCTGGTGGAGTACGTGATGACCAATCATCAATCAAATCTGAGGTAATAATTTAAGCTACAATCGAAACATTTTTACTCACACATACATCATTCATCAGTATATTAAACAAAAGTAAATCCTTACTTCTAATCTGCCAAAACTACTATTACACTACACTCTTCACCCAACAAAAGCTTGCCAGTTTATTATTAAATATTACAAGAAGTCACAGAGAAAAAATGTTTTCATAGTTCATATTCACAGAAAGCAACTAATTTCAAGGAGTTGCAGTGCTGTAATAAAAAAAAATAAATAAAAAATTAGTTTCTCAACATTAATTTTTTCTTATATATATATATATATATATATATTATATATATATATATATATATATATATATATATATATATATATATATATATATATATATAATATATATATATATATATATATATATATATATATATATATATATATATATATATATATATATATATATATATATATATATATATATATATATATATATATATATATATATATATATATATATATATATATATATATATATATATATATATATATATATATATATATATATATATATATATATATATATATATATATATATATATATATATAGTAATATATATAAGATGCGACCCCATATGAAAATGGGAACGCAAATAGAGGAAGAAGAAGAAGAAGAAGAAGATATATTTAATATATATATATAATATATATATATATATATATATATATATAATATATATATATATATATATATATATATATATATATATATATATATATATATATATATATATATATATATATATATATATATATATATATATATAATATATATATATATATATATATATATATATATATATATATATATATATATATATATATATATATATATATATATATATATATATATATATATATATATATATATATATATATATATATATATATATATATATATATATATATATATATATATATATATTATTAATCATTTCCATATATACTTATTCTCTGAAGTGACACACAGTTACGAAAGATCCATAAATACCTTTGAAGAAATCTGCGTGAGTGTAGAGGAAATGATAAGTTGCTTTGCTTCCATTGAACTCCATATCCCAAGTCTGATGGTGATTCCAAACCCTTGGATAATGTACATTAATGGAGTAGTCTAGGGATTCAGCTTCAAGAAGACTACGATACTGCAGAAGTAGAAAAATATTCCATGATATAAAGAAAAAATGCATTATTATGAGAAAAAGTATTATATTCCAATTTCTTAAAAATATTATATGAATACAGAAAGGGGATTTACCTGCAGACTAGTGGAGGCATCCACATACATGAGTTGTCCACTGATCTTTGTTGTATAACCATCCCCACCAACATGCCATGGTAGAGTCATGTCAAAATAAGATCCTCTTTGAACATTCATGTGAATAGCACTTGTTTCCTTTTCCTGGTGTGAGATAGAAAATACTTTCCTGAACCAATATGTGAAAGAAATATTATTATGAATGATAAAAGTTAGGGAGACTTATCCAAAGAATACAAGCTGACAGAACATTCTCCTATTGTAGATATGAATTTATAGGAACCCTTAATTTCAAACAAAATTAATATAATTATAATTACTTTTATACAACACAACCAATACCTTAGAGAATAATATATCAATAGTGGCATCTGTTTGAATGCTGAAGCGTATGTCAAACTGTTGAACTTGACGGAGCTCTCCTGGGACTTGCAGCTTTGGAAGCTGCAAACAAAAGTAATCAAGAGATAATAATGTAACTGAACATAGTAAATTAACATAAAATAATAGACACAGTTAGTGAATATCACTTAAAAAAAAAAAGGCTGGAAGGATTTTGAATAATAGATGCAGTTACTCTAATGGGAATAGCCTAGTTTATCTCTCTCTTTGTTAACATGATTCCATATCCCAACGAAGCTGGCTGGGTGGCACAATTGAATACAATGGAGGAAGGGAAATTAAGTCTTAATATAGCATGCCATGTTTTCCTGATCACACTCCTTACTGGCATTGTCTGATAATCCTGGGGGTAAAAAAAACTGAACAGCTGTTCTCTCTGACGATCAGCCCAAGGACCATAGCACAAATTAGTTCCTTTTTCACATTTAATGTCCAAACCCCACACTGGAGGAGAAGCATTAACCTCATCACCATTCGGAAGTCGCATTGTCTGTATAAAGAAAAACCATATATATATTTTATGTTCAAGGATGCTCATGAAGCAAATAAAGTTTTGAGTGCAATATATATGAATCACTTACCTACATGTATTTACTGATAATATTAAAGGTTAATTGTACAGACCGCCAATGCAATATTCTCTTAACATGACAAACTTAAGCTGCAAAGATATTAGTTTAGATTTCAATACGTCAGATATATTTACTACCAGATGACTATATAAAGTTACTGATTTCTCATTGAGACTTTTAAAAACAAATCAGCATACATAACATTATGAGTCTGAGTAATTATAAGGTCCAAATAATGCACATACACAAAAGCACTATTTATGCAGTAATACCTGAGGACCATTACTGAAAGAATGTTTAATTTTGTGATAAAGTTTTAAAAGACAACAAAGTGTCTTACCTGCGGATGCTCTGGTACTAGACCTGGTTCATCCATGTAGTAGTATAACTGGACGACACTGGATGACATGATAACAAAACCTTCACCCATATAGCGAGGAGGTTCATCTGAAGTGCCAGTATACTTTGGACTGGGAGCCAATATGACCTATGGGTAAGGTATGAAATGATAGCATATACTTGAAGTAACATCATCATCATAACATTCAAGCTTAAAAAAAAAAACTACAAAAATATATTTGTATCATATCCAATAGGAGAAAGATCAAGTTCAAAACTAAGTTAAGGATACCTTCACTGTAATTCATAAAAACATAAGAACATAAGAATAGGGGACACTGCAACATGCCTACTGGCACAAACGAGGCAGCTTCATTTTTGAATGATATTTTCAGCATGTCTAACCTATTCTGTTCTACTCTACTTATTTATTCTATTTTTCTTTATATGATTCTTCTAATAAGCACTAACCTATTCATACCCACCCTACCTCTGTCATATGTCTATCTTATCTACATTTGAAGGTGTCTAAGGTATTGGCATTTATTATCCTACTAGGAAGCCTGTTCCATGCATCAGCTACTCTATTACCAAACAAATTTTTACCAATTTCCCTTCTGAACCTACATTTATCAAGCTTAAATCCATTATTACGAGTTCTGGTTTGATCATGAATTTTTAAAAGTTTATTAATATCACCCTTGTTAATCCCTTTAAACCATTTATACACCTCAATCATATCCCCCCTAACTCTGCGCCTCTCTAGAGAATGTAGATTAAGTTTTTTTTAATCTGACCTCATATGGCAGATTTCTGATATTGTGTATCATATTGGTCATTCTTCACTGCACTCTCTCCAAGAATTCAATTTCCATCCTATAATTGGGTGACCAGAATTGCACAGCATAATCTAGCTGGGGCCTAACTAATGCAAGATTGAGCTGTAAAATAACTTTTTCCGTCCTATTGCCAACACTTCTTGAGATAAATCCTAAAATTCTGTTTGCTTTATTTCAGACTGATGTACATTGCTCTCTTGGCTTAAGATTACTACTCACAAGAACTCCCAAATCCCTTTCACACTGAGAACTCATGATTTCATGGTTATTTACCTTATAGCTTGTGTAGTCTTTTATAGTATCCATTTTAACTACTTTACATTTTTCAACATTAAATTCCATTTGCCATTTATCCGACCATTCAGATAATTTATTTAGATCTTCCTGTAAAGCATGAATGTCTTCTTTTCCATTTATAATTCTACCTATTTTAGTGTCATCTGCGAATTTACTTAGGTTACTACTGATATCCGAATCCAGATCATTTAGATATACGATGAATAATAGAGGACCAAGTACTGAGCCTTGTGGTACCCCACTAGTAACTGAACCCCATTCCGATTTCTCTCCATTTATGCAAACCCTCTGTTTTCTGTCTATTAACCATTCTTTGATCCATTTGAGAACAGCTCCTCCTATACCATGAGCTTCAAAAGCATTTTAACTAATCTTTTGTGAGGAACTCTATCAAAAGCTTTGCAAAATCTAGGTATATTATATCGTATTCTTTGCCACAATCTACTGCCTCGTAAACTTCTGAATAAAAAGACAGTAAGTTTGTAAGGCACGAAAAACCCTTCAGAAACCCGTATAGTGAAAGATGTGCCCTTATTTTATTCGCAATGATGGTTTCTAGTATCTTACCCACTGTTGACATTAAACTTACAGGCCTATAATTATTCTTTTTAACTCGTTCTCCTTTTTTAAATATTGGTACCACATCTGCCAATTTCCACTCCATGGGTACCGATCCTAATTATATTGAATTATTAAATAATGCAGTTAGTGGAAAACTAAGCTCTTTCTTGCATTCCTTTAATATTCTAGCATATATTTCATCAGGTCCCGGAGATTTATGAGCCTTTAATTTATCTATTTCTTTTATTACCTTCTCTCTCGTAATATTTATTGAACTAAGTACAGTATATTATTGGGACTGTCTCTGTAAATGGATTCTACCTCTGGAATATATTCCTAGTTTTCATTGGTAGATACAGATAAGAAATAATCATTTAAACATGTACACATTACTTTATCATCATCTGTGATTTGGCCATTGGCTACTTCAATTGGTCCGACTTCTTCCTTAAATTTTGTTTGATCAAGCTGATAACACCCTTTAGGGTTTTCTTTAGCTTCTGTGTAAGTTAATAATATCTAGGGATTTTGACAACAAAATAGGACACAAGAAGACTTAAATACAGTATCTAATCAAGAATGTTGGATTAAAAACCAATGAAAGACTCATAAAAACAGAAATAAAGAAAGTTATTTCAATGTGTCTCCTTTGTAATTTTGATATAAAGATCTTTTTATAGTCAATTAATCAAATAAAGGTATTATATGAAACTAAACTATACCCTTAAATTTTCAGCTTTGGAAGTAACAACATGCATGAAGTGATCGAGAGAGCAAGCTGCTGGCTTTGTTGTGTATATACATTCTGCTTTGTCTGTCGTTAGTAAAAGTGTTGAAGGGACCAAACGATTTCCAAAGACGAATCTTGCCTGTAAAATTAGAGAATATTCATCTTCAATACTACCACTATTTTCTATAAAATAGCAATTATACTTCAGTTACAAGTCATAGGCACTACATCCCTATCAAAACATGACATACAATTTCTCATAAGGCAGTGCTAACAACTGTACACATATAATGCATCTCAGCTATAATTTCATGACCAAAACTAAAAGGAAGAGGAAATTCCTTACCATATGAAGATCAACTTTCATCACTGGAATAAGATCTCGCCAGTCCTGCCAAAAGGACATATCACGTGCTTGAGTGGCATTACTTCCCTCTTGTTCACCTTCCTCCAATTTTGTTGGAGCAATTTTCCCGGAAGCACCAACAATTTGAGGTTCTATACCAAACAACTTTTCAATGCGACTGTATAATTGCGATCGGTTATATATGTGAAGCTCTGGACCATTTAATTCAAGCCAAACGCGATGGTCACAGTGGGACATATCTAATATAGTTGAGAAGAATTTTTTACTATAAGTTGATCAACCTTATAGAATTAAGTCACATAATTAATTATGGAAAAGCAGGTGGTCACAGTATGGTAGGAATATCTCAATGACTGTCGTATGCAGAAATTTTAGTGCATTAGGAATAGCATAATCACAAAAGGAGCCATATGGTAATACATATATTAGCAATATTTTAAACACATTAGCAGGTAAAACTAGGTAAAATCTCTTCCTCCTTAAACACTCGCCATACCTTCAGACAGTTGTCGTTTCACATATGGCAGCCAATATCTAAATTTTAATATACCATCCACTATTCTTAGGCTGTAATCTTCAGTGACATATACAACATTTCTGAACATAATCTGGCCAGAAAGTACAGACAGGGAAAATGAACCTGAGAGAAAGAAAATTTTCTAAATGAAATAGTACATTATTGCATCTTGTGAGATATAAGTTAATTATACATTGACTTACAGGAGTAAATATCTCATAAAGTGACGCGATGCCATTAAATTTAGAGACCAAGCTATCCTAAGGGTATATTCGGACGTGACATGTATGTATAAATTAGGTAAGATATAAAGAGTACAAAATTAATTAATAAACTTTATGACAATGATTCTTTAAACTATAACACTTAACACAAGACTTACTTAATATAATGTTAAGAAATAAAATATTAATTACTAACTTACCAATAGAGAGATCACCACTCTTGACAAATCGTCTTAATACAGTGGTCAGAATACGACCCTGAATTCGTGCGTTAAATAATATAATGTAGACTGCCCATATCATTGCCACTAATAGAGATAAAACAACATAACCAAGGTCTGGGTTTTTCTGAAATTGTAAATATATCCTTTAGAATCTTAAATGTGCCGTATGTATTTACCTTACTGTACTTATGGGAAATAGCCCTATGATCGCAACTCCCAGTTTCATTTTTTACTCACTGACACTTCATATCTATCCTTAAAACTACTAATCCATTAAGCATTGACTGTTTTCTCACTTACCGAATATCAGTTTTCAACTATTCTTACACTAAAAAATTACTTCCTTACATCCTGCAAAGAATTATTCTTGTGAAGGTTCAAACTATGACCTCTCTCTTTCACCAAATTTAAATATAAACTATTATAGACTACATACACTTAAGTTTTTATTTAATAGGTATAGGCTTTCTTTCCCAAACACTTTGTAAAAAATTGGAGATTAACATTTTACATATTGAACCACAATAAAATCAATAGTTCTTTGATACATAAGCACAAATAAGCTAAAATACATAAACCTGTTAAGAGTCAAGCTTATTTGCTAAAAGTATATGTAATCAATCACTATTTTAAGTATATTTTGTAAAATGATTTATCAGCATTAGTCTTTGGGCATTTTTGAACCATACATACCAGCTCTACAAGTATTTTGCCATATGAACTGTTAGCAAAGAGGGGTGCACCTTCTAAGGCAACTTCCAAAAACACCTCCTCCTCCTCTCCTTCCGTTCCAATCATCTCTGTTGTCATCTCCATTTTTCCTGTCAAAAAATTGTTCATATATTAATGTATTTGGAAGATGTTTTGCTTTCGAAAGACATGAAGTTAAATAAGCACTTATTAATATTAAATTCCTTACAGCCAAAATATAGTAAACCTAATTTGATTAGAAAAGCAACCTGCCTTATATTTCCATAGGCTGCTCAAAAGCCAAAAATATGTCTTCGAAAAACTGCTCCTCCATTATATTCCAAATAAGTCAAAAATCATTTTCAAACTTCTCGTTGCTACATGTGTAGTCTTTGCTATACTCCCACTGAAAGAAAAATATAACAATACATAAATATTTCAGAATCATAAAATTGAAGGAAAATATAAAACTACTGTAATGGTTAGTAAGCAATTTCAAGTGAGATACTAGAGCTCTCAAAGCATCAAAACAAATGCTGCATTTTATAATCTATATATTCAGTTGTACGTACAAAATAATACTTCACACAAAATATGTCATGATATCACTACAATTATTCTCAGCTTTGCAAATTACATATATTCTTTTTATGATATTGTTATTGCCTTATATATATGAAATTTATTTTTCTCAAATTCACTAATTACACTAAGGTAGCAAAGGAATTTTCAGATTCCTCTGTTTTGAATGTCTGAAAAGCACAATTTTAATCTACACAGTATAAATCTTCCATCAACATATCATTTTCTTACTGTTTATCCAGCTAATTGTTCAAGAAATGGAAAACTGAAGAGAAATTGGTCATCCATACTAAAATGCTGGGCAGGCTGACATATCAAACAAAAACATTAAGTGTGACTCTGCGATGTGTACTCAGTACAATGTGCTTCAGCAGATCAATATATTGGTAATCAAAAAGTACATAACAAGGCTATCAAGTAGGCACACTTATTCTATAAATCAATCTAACATATTCTCCGATACGGAGCCAGAAGGAGGTATATGCAGACAGAGCTGATGTGGTTAGGGTATATGGAAATACTGTAAGCAATGAGGCATAATTAGTGCAGAATAAGGAGGATCATGAATGTTACGGGGTAGAGAGAGCATTGGATACAAGTGGAATGTCAGCAGAACATTAGAGATACTGCAAAAGAGAGGGATTGTTGGAGGGAGACTGTGAATGGAAAACGTAGCTCAAATGATTTTTCCGCACATGCTCAGTGCTCCAGATCAGGATGGAGAGGTAATTGCAAAATGAAGTGGAGAGATTTACCTTGGCACCAAGGACAGATGAGCTAAGCCCCACTTACAATGTGTATGACTCAAGTACAGTAATGTGGTTGGGGGCAGAGCAATAGTGGTCAATCTTCATTCACAAGATGAAAATATGTGAGAGATGAGGTGAATGGGTGTTCTGATGAATGGTGCATGCTATTAACTTTGCCACCCCCTTTGTGAGAGTTATGACAGTCTTCATATTTTTTTTTTTTTTTTTTTTTATGACTGACACCAGGACATGTACAGTATTACTATTATTAGAATACAGGTATTGCATGCTATGTTATGCTATATAATATAACTATACAGTGTTACCCCAGTTATTCGCGCTTCTTGGTTCGCTTCCTCACTCTATCGCGGGTTTTTTTTTTCGATAAATTATTATTTTATTTCATGGGTATATGCAAAAATATTAAAATATTAAAAAAAAAAAATTCTCAGTATTTTCATTTTTTTTTATTGAAAAAAACATATTTCATTATCTAATTGATAAAAAAAAATTATTTCCCAGCCTACGAATAATAAAACAGTAAAAATTAGTAAAAAACATAAATGTAGATAGATAGATAGATACGTTTATTGACCACCTCTTTTGAAAAGTACAGTATAATCTTTACAAAAGGAATATTTGGTCCAAATTACAGTGAAGAAATACAATAGATTTTGTACAATCATCAAATAAGTAGATGAATTTTAAATTAATATACATTGTACTAATACCTGAATGATATACGTACGTACAGTATAACTCACAGTATTGCATCATACGAAATAGTGTTCGATAGCGTACAATGTATTGGAGTCGCAGCTACGTGAGCTAGCATATATATTTATATTTCCAGTAGTTTCATGATTTTATTGATAAAAAAAACGTATTTATTAGCCTAAGAATAATAAAACAGTAAAAAATAGTAAAAAACATAAATACTAACAGTATTGCAACATGTAAAATACGATACCGCTATCAGCGTTTCGGACAAAGGCTTCCACCATCTTCCATTGTCTCGCCTCACTCGTGTGCGCCATTCATGTTGTGCTTATTATTATTAATATGTTTTGCTTGTGATTTTTTTACTCGCATATTTTAACCTTTGCAATGCCTCCCAAGTATCCTTCATCTTCTAAGGCTTCTTGTAGTGAGCCTAAGCGGCAAAGAAAAATGTTAACCATTGTAGATAAAGTGAAACTCTTAGATATGTTGAAAGAAGGAAAAAAGTTTGTGGATGTCGGCCGCTATTTTACGTAAACGTAAAAATTATTGTAAAATATGGAACCTATTAATGTCAAGTCATCATCACCTCATTCATGGTAAGTTTTCCTATCACTTTCATAAAAAAATTATGTTGCTTGCTGTTATTTATAATGTAAAGGGTGTTTTTTTAACAGTACAGGGAGGGTTCATACAATGTAAACGTAAAAATACATTAAAATATCTATGTACATATAGGCTGATCTCTACTCCGCGGATTTCTGGGTTCGCGCCGGGTCTCGGAACCGAACTACCGCGATAAGTGAGGCAACAGTGTACTGCTACTGGGACATTTAGTATACTTTTGCTATCTCAGATAAGTTGATGATATCATGCATGATAAAATTAATGAATATAATAAACTATACCACTGACTCTAAGAGTCCTATACCAACATAATTTTTAAATATTATGATCCTTTTTTATATATATATTGAACAATTCTTAACTAATAAGGTTAAAAAATGAGATTTAAGGTTAATCTTTAGTGTCACACACCCAAGTCTTAAAAAGAAAAGTCTACTCAAATTTAAACAATTTACAATTAAAGACACGTCTTATATGACACTATATTTATAAATACAATAATACCTTGCCATATGTTGTTTCGACTAACGCCAATACAGACATTCCCCAACTTACGAACGAGTTAAGTTCCAGAAGTGTGTTCGTAAGTAGAACTGTGTGTAAGTTGTTTTTAGGTAAAAACAAAATGCAATTGTAAAGTACATACATAGGCAGTTCTGTACAGCACTTAAGACTAAAGACACTTAACTACTATATAAAACAAAGAATACAGTACTAATTAATTTTAATTTGATTTTGGTTTGGTTTCGGGTTTACGTAACGACTCCCTTTCCTTCTAAGGGCTAGGATGGTTGCCTTCATGCGAAGGACTTGTTTTGGCAGATGTAATCGTTATCCTGAGTGTATGCCCTTACTAACCTCAGTCCGTGCACTAATAATGTAATAATACAGCACAGTACAGTAATAAATGCATTACTATATGGGTAGATAATGGGTAGGTGTTTGTTCGCAACGGTGAATGTTTGTAACTCGGTTATTCGAGTATTTATGGTGGTTTTTGTTACTAATTGAGAAAAAAATTTGACAATATCATTATGTGCAACTTTGCATCAGGAAACAAGAAATAGCAAAAATAATAAAAATCACCTAAAAATCATAAAGTGCAAAATCAAATAAAAATAAATTCTAAAATATATAAAATGTATAAAATAACTTAAAAAGTTAAAAAAATTTCACCTTAAAGCAGTGGTTTTCAGTTCTCTAATTCTAGCATTGGCTTAGCAAGTGATACTGATGTATGGTTTTTAAATAGTATTTTGATATCTTACGTTGTATATATTCACCTATGATTTTCGAAATTTTGCAGTTTTCTTATTGTTTTAATTCTCAAGTATTCATGACCATGTTTAAAACATCAACATCGGTGCCTATCAAAATGTGGGGGCTCTGCCCTCCCTTTGGGGAGGCAAAGCCCTTAATCGAATCTTAATTTATATGTTAGCTTAAACAGGGCTGCACAGCAGTACCCCCACTTATGAAAATAGAAATATATAATCTTGCGTAACGTTAGACAAGTGAAGGGAGGTCAGGGGGCAAGTCTTCCAGTTAGAAAAGAAATCACATGAGGTCTAATATACTATTTGGTTAGGTGTGAATAGCTTTTTTCACATTCAGTTACAAAATGAGGTACATAAATGACATTGCTGCTTTTCATTGATATAGTATACATTATTTTGTTCCATTTTGGCTTTTCATTTTATTCATAGCTATATTTTTTCATTTTCTCAATTGAATTAATAACCGACATGCTGCCATTTCAGTGGTAACTGATGCTTTCACCATTCTGTGTTTTATTTAAAAAATTGACAGTTCTTACGATTTTCCACACCCAAGAATTGAGGAGAAAATGAGCCGATGATGGATTTTATCGTTTTCACCATTTTATATTATCTTTTCGCCCTGAACTTGCTAAACTTTGTGAATATTTCCCCATTCCCAAGAGAGGCGGTAGGCCGAAATTCAACAATTTCAGAAGAAAATAATTCTAAAATTGTGAAAACAAATGGAAACCACTCTGAAGCCATAACGTCAATAAGCAACTCGTCCTTTTGGGCCTGAATATAAAATTTATGACTGAATGAAACTAATATCAAAAGTATGAAAATACATAAGGTAAATAAAATTAAGTAAATACATAAAAACTAATGGAGAATCATAACGCAAATTAACACCTCATTTTAGAGGGTGTGAATATAAAAATCTACTCCACCGATATTAATTTATAATTCAATTAACATCATTAATGAAATAAACACTAACCAGGACGTAATAGGCATCTAGAAACATTTAATTTTTCAATTAAATTTTACAGACTATTCTCTTGAATAACAGCGTAAATATATAAAATATTCTAAGCCAATAACCTACCAGATGCAGAGGAACAACCGGGTGAGTACAAAGAGACTAAATGAGCCTTAATGAGGCTTGGCCTTTACTAATATATCAATGTTTTTACTAGCGCCGCAAAACGAGATAAAATCCACAAAAACCTACAACAGATTAAGCTTATGAAGCAGCAAAAGCTAAAGACTCGATAAAAATCAGCTTTCGGAGATATATTGTGAAATTGATCCCATACATGTATCAGAGAGACTGATTAGCTTAAGTGAGCCTCACCAAATATATATCGGTATTTAGCCCCAAAATGTCCGAATCACCGAGAATGACAAGAGGTTGTAAACAAGATTCTTCTTCGTGATTCTGTATAGGAATCCAGGATAAAATTTCTCTCTCTCTCTCTCTCTCTCTCTCTCTCAAATGTACGATAAACTATATTAATTTCCTCTTCTTTCCCATTTTGAGTCACAATCAGTCCCCATTCACAGTATGCGCTAAAAAAAACTTACAAAATTAATACAATAAAACCTAGAGTAAGATAAATACTGATAATGATAAATTCACGAGGTAAAAAATACTACGATTAAAAAAAAACATATTTCATCTATACACAAACACTCCAAACTCATCAATATCTTTTTTTTTTTTTTTTTTTTTTTTTGCACACTCTCCTCCTTGGAGTTACAACTAAATAGAACTAAGCACGTAGCTATGTGAATCTGAACTCCCCATTTTTAAAAATACATAAAATATCCTAAAAAAAAGTCTGATAAGATCGGGTTTAGTCAATGTATAATACACAATAAAGTTCCATAGGAAAAAGTAACGTAATATTTGCAAAGTTTTAGAAACTTAAATTATATGAATTTAATTGTCAGCATATATTTCCAGCCTTACTATACCACTTTAGGCAGCAGAGGTGTTATTATATTAAAAGAAAAAGTTGGAGGGCAAAAAATAAAATAGAGGTATTACGGCGTGTTTACACCTTCAATTTTATCATCATCATCATCATCATGTTAATCACGACGAGGAAATGGGGTAAGTTAAGAATATATTTAATTGTGTAACTTACAGGATTTATTTTTTTTTTTTACCGGGATATCGTTATTAAGAAAATCTTTATTCCATGTTCACGGATCTGCTATGCAGTGGAATACATATACTGGGTTTTGGTGATTATGGCTAGACGCAAATTCCATTCATTTTTAGTTAGTCATATTTTGCTGGACCAATGTTTCTTAATGAAATGTGTATTGTTAGTTGGTAGCGTAAATATTATTATTATTATTATTATTATTATTATTATTATTATTATTATTATTATTATTATTATTATTATTATTATTATTACTATTATTATTATTATTATTATTATTATTATTATCTTGCTTCAGAATGGATCTTAAATTGGAAAATGCTCGAGAAATTCATCAGGATTTGGAAAATGAAAATGTGAGTTGCAACAGAATATACCTACTCCCCTATAAAAACAGGTTGTGTGACGGTGACTACATACAGTAAATAACTATGGCAAATATTTACTTGCACACCCCAAATGAGTAAAATTTAAATACTCATCTAAATATATGTCAACAAAAAGCTAATCCACCCTAATATAATTTCATTTCTATTTGAGGATGCGAGTTAAAACATTGTAAGATTAGTTGATGATTGCAATTCGCTAAGCGAGAAGGTAGTTAATGCTAACTTAATTCATATTTTTATGGACAAGTATGATAAGTATCACTGAGTACAAACTTATCAGGAGACGGGGAGTTACGATCATAGGGCTCTTTCCCGTAAGTACAAGTAGGCAATTACAATTACGTTCCTAAACACACACACACACGAGAGAGAGAGAGAGAGAGAGAGAGAGAGAGAGAGAGAGAGAGAGAGAGAGAGAGAGAGAGAGAGAGAGAGAGAGAGAGAGAGAGAGAGAGAGAGAGAAGGTAAAAATAAGGGACTGCTTCCTCCCATCCACCTCCAGTATCTGGAGTTCTCTTCCTCCTGTCTTTCCTAATTCTTATAACCAATCTTACTTAAAAAACGGATCTATCGTCATCTCAGGGCCTAATCCTGTCATATTTCTAGCTCTTCATTAAGTCGACTATTGCCTCAGCCTGTCTTTTTTTTTCCTATTATTTATCATTTTTGTATTTCTGTCTTGGCCTTGAACATCTACTTTCTGGTGGTCGCAATGTTTAGTCGGTGCCCGGGCTTAAAGAGTTCTTGTCTGTCCCCGTATCACACTCATAAGAGAGAGAGAGAGAGAGAGAGAGAGAGAGAGAGAGAGAGAGAGAGAGAGAGAGAGAGAGAGAGAGAGCAATACTTTACGTTTGCGTCTGCCATAAGAGATCATAACAGAAAATAAAATGTT
>JAXCGZ010009599.1:77500-85000 GCA_037179515.1 Halocaridina rubra
GCAATAGATTATATACATTGCATGAATTATATAATATGCTTCATAAATGAGGTTCACAAAAAAATTCACAATTTTAATAGTATGCTAAAATAAAATAACATATAAAGGAAACTATTGCATGTGTAATGGGGAATCACCATGAGCAGCTTTTCCAGTCCGAAGAAAAGGCACAGCGTCCTCTTTTGGATTCACGTTTTTGCACCCAGGAAACTAGTTCGTCTAAAGTCATAATATCAAATATCCACATATAGTCACTTTTAAACACTCGTATTACTGCTTCAGCAAAATATCCACAATTTACGAACGGTGAATTAAGTTTTATGATGCTACTAACTGAACAATGAAGCCCTTTATAGTACTTAGCCTGAAGTAAGGCTATGTAATGTTTAAGAAGCAATTGCTGACATTTGTCAGTTTCGATATGGTTCCTTGCATATGCAGGAACTCCTGTTATTCGTTTAAGGTTATTGTTGAAGCTATTTAAAATGTTTTAAACAATGACCTCCTGAAAGTATCTTTGTTATTCCAAAGACAAATACTTTACACTGGTATACAATATACTTTGAATAAAAATAAAATGACCACATTGTTACAACGCGAGAAGCTACCTTAAACAGGAAAGGTACTTGAATAAAATAAGTACAGTTGTAGTTCTACATCCTTTTGATCATGTAACGTATTCTCAACAACATGTCATAAATATCTTCAATGGTCAACTACTTCTAAAAAAGTCATCCCATAGTTTGACATTGAGGGGCCAATTTTGTTGAGAAATCCTGCTGGAAAAAAAAAATACATTAAGTTTTGTCCTGGTTAATTTTAAGGCTATGCTTACCGAATAATCTGCACATTGTGATATGCGGGACCTCCAGTTCTGACTCTGAATAACTAATTTCAACAATGTCATATACAATAATGCAATAATATGCAATCTTGTCAAGCCTATAGTTCAGCCAACATTCATGGAAGCAATTTCTCTAATTAATGAAGTTATGTAAAATATGACTAAAAAGGGATAAAATGTCCTCTTGTCTCACTCCACGTTCCTATACAATCGTAGTAGTAGTAGTAGTAGTAGTAGTAGTAGTAGTAGTAGTAGTAGTAGTAGTAGTAGTAGTATTTCATAACAATTAGCTGAGGTGACGGACGAGGATTCGAAACCGAGCAGAGAAATTTACCTCACTGGAACCACATGTAAAGGTTCTTCCTTCCCTTGAAAGAAGTAAAAGGGGTGACACCTTTTTACAAATAAAATGCTCCAAGTCTAAGACGATATCGTGACAAGGCGAATATGTGCCGCCTTCAAATAAGCACAGTCACTACCGCCTTGTAGGAAGCCTATTTAGGCAAAGGCTAGGCTGCTACCGATAATTGCAGCGTGGAAGAAAAGTGGAGCCCTCACCACGTAACATCCAAGAAATATCCATGGAAAGTCAGAAAGAAGCATGGCGATCCATGGTGGCCAACATCCGAGCGGATACAGCACTGCGGAAGGTAAAGGTATCTAATCTTATAAATAATAAGACAATAGCAATAACATTTTCTATTTTGAACACAAAACATTTTAACTATAGTTCCTAACCTATTTAATCTAACCTAACAATTCTAATGGAAAAACAATGAACTTATTTTAATATAATGTAACTGATCATATCTAGCATAAAAATTTTGACTTAATGTAAGTAAAGTACCCTTTGCCCAGTTTGATATAGAAATCTTGAGTGCGTATATACAAGCATGTATGCATGTGCATGATTTGTAAATTATCGCATGCTTTCCATGTATAAATAGAGCATATTAGCAGTGTTTTCTTTTTATAATTAAAATATTTACATTATTGAAACTTTTTCCTCTGACTTTTCTTTGTCAAAGCTGATACTTATTTTACATTATTTTGTCCCCAGCTACTTTTCCTTTCTCAAGGAAATTCTCATCCTATCTAATTTTCGTGTTCCACCTGTGAGGCAGGAGGCTGTCACTTTCATAATTTTTATTTACTTATTTATTTATTTGTTCATATCTTCTTCTCCTGATAATAATAATAATAATAATAATAATAATAATAATAATAATAATAATAATAATAATAATAATAATAATAATAATAACAATGTATTATTATTATTATTATTATTATTATTATTATTATTATTATTATTATTATTATTATCATCATCTCATTGTAGTCGCCGTGTCTCAATCGGTAGCGTCTCCGACTCTGAGGCGTCAGGTCGAGGGTTCGCGCCCCGTCACGGTCTGAGGTTAGCAAGGGCATGCACTCAGCGTAAGGATTACATCTGCCAAAACAAGTCCTTCGCAAGAGGGCAACCGTCCTAGCCCTTGGTAGATAAGGGAGTCCGTGACGTAAAACCGGAACATTATTATTATCATCTCATTTACTAAGTCAATACAAGACTAGTCAGTTACCTAAGGAGGAACGTTACTATCCTAAGTATATTAAAAGGTATTTTGTTGCGAGTCTAATAACCCTCCTGATGAATTAATTAAATCAAAACGATAAATTCGGGAGGATAACTTAGGTACTAAAATTATTCAAAAGGAATTGCTGATAACAATAAAATAATCCAACTGGTATTTGAAAAGGTGGTTTGAAAAATAATCTACGCAGTAGCTATGGTTTCCTATCATGCAGCCAGATTGGGGAGTGCATATTATGCGCGTGCACTACCTGCATAAAGAACTGTGTTTATTGCTTGCGTACCCATGTACAGCGGTGAGATGCCAATCGTGATATAAAAGATGAGTAACAGATGGCGCGGAATATTTACCTACAGCATCTGGTCGACAAGAAGAGCGAGCGAGAGCATCCCCGAGATGCAAGTCGGCAACTCGTACTACGTCGCTGAAGAGACTTTTCGGGTAGTACGACTCGTGAGTCGGTTACGGGTTAGTCTCAGACTAACTGTGAGTGAGTAAGGACATTGCCAAATTCGCTAACAGGCCCTGCTCTTGGGATCATAACTGACAGGTATAGTTTCCTTTGACAATTGTCAGATCTTGGCAGATAATGAGTTAGATTACAGATCGACAGTTTATACTGAATTCCTCCCCTATAAAGCACGAGGATAGGTCATATTTTTTTTTTCTTAACTCCGTTTTAAAGTTAGAGGTTATCTAATAGGTGTATATCTTACAAAGCAGGTAAAGGAAACAGTACTGACCCCGTTGTAATGAACAACCTTTAAAAATACTTTCGTTATAAGCTCTCGGATTTAATTTACATATAGCAAGGCACTTTATAGATGCCGATATATTGATTTGCGTTGCTGCTGAGCGCTTCTGCTATTTGGGCATTGTAGAATACCCCAGACCGGCCAGGTGGCATTGAATAGTCGGAATTGGGGGATCCCTCGGGTCGTACGCAAGGGAATGAGAGAGACGTTGATAAAACGTAAAAATCGGTCATAAACAGAATAAAAGAATTTGATAGAGAGAAAGAGAGAAAAAAGGGAGAAATAAGCGAAAAGAACCCAATAAATCATGGCGTAAAGATGTTCGAAAGTTAATCAATAAAATAAACAGTATTGACTAAACAGACGAGGCAAGTCGTAACGGTTCCCGTTTGGTGATATGTAACGTATGCACATTTCTTTTTTTTTTTCTTTTCTTTTCTTTCCTCCCCCTTACATCCATACCCCCAAATATTCCTCCCTTCCTCTTCTCTCCGATTCATCTTAGCGTATTTTTTTAAATTCCTGGAATAGTTGTCTCATATTTCTCTCTCTCTCTCTCTCTCTCTCTCTCTCTCTCTCTCTCTCTCTCTCTCTCTCTCTCTCTCTCTCTCTCTGTATGTGTGCGTGTGTTTATATGTGATTTCCATACCTACTTCATGACACTTACCTAAATGCATTCTACCACTAATCTAATTTTGTGACAACACCACCATTATTATTATTATTATTATTATTATTATTAGTAGTAGTAGTAGTAGTAGTAGTAATAGTAGTAGTAGTAGTAGTAGTAGTAGTTGTTGTTGTTGTTGTTCTAGTAGTAGTAGCAAAGACCACACTGCTATACAAAAATCCCTTGTTGGGTCTGTCATTTCCTATCTCATGCCACCAAAATAAGTATGAGGAGTACACCAGAGTAACTGGTAGGAAATACGTGGATTCAAGTGCACCATCTGAACTCAAAGAGAATAGTCATGCATATGGCTGTCCTGCCGCTCTGCGCTTAAAATGTAATTTTATTCTTCTTCTTATTATTATTATTATTATTATTATTATTATTATTATTGTGCAAGGTCATCTAAAGGTGTGGGAGATGAAAAAAAAAATTGAAACTTGATATGTTTGTTATCTGCCAACGGCACCGCCTTATACAAGCATTATTAACCATAATTAGATTATAATAGTTATCTCACACGGTTTGCCATTGCTAAAAGGTATTTTTTATCTATATTATGAAATTATCATTATTTATTTATGCACAACGCCAAATCCAGCAGCTATTTTCTATCATAATAGTGATATATATATATATATATATATATATATATATATATATATATATATATATATATATATATATATATATATATATATATATATACACACACACACATTATATTACTCCAGAACACATAGTGTATTGGTTTAGAATCTCAGGGAAGTTTTAACGACTTAGTTTACTTTTAACATTCATTCATAAACAAATGGAATATATTTTACCCTAAACATGCTTAACAACTATCATGAATTGTTTTAAACGCTTGTGTACAAAATATAATTCTAAATAGGCTTGCATGAACAACAACAACAATAATAAAAATAATAATAATAATAATAATAATAATAATAATAATAATAATAATAATTCAAACATTTTACATATTTTCATGTGCACATATACATTAAACCTTCACGGACTGAGCTTAGTAAGGGCATACACTAAGGGTAACGATTACATCTGCCAAAACAAGTCCTTCGTAAGAAGGCAACCATCCTAGCCCATAGTGGAAAAGGGAGCCGAATCTATATACATTAAACGTTCTCTACGAGTCGAGATCGAACCCTGTATCTTTGCTTTCAAAGGAGACGTAAGAAGTGGAATTAACCCTTGTATAACACTTTGCAGGACCATAGTAGGGGAGAATTAATTTCATTTCTTATATTCAGGGTTTCAATCCCTACCCGTAGAGGTGGTTTGCTATTATTAAGCAACAGCAATAAAAACAATAACACGAAAACAGTAGCAACAAAAAACAGCAACAACAATAATAATGGTAATAATAATAATAATAATAATAATAATAATAATAATAATAATAATAATAATAATAATGGAAATAAGAATAACAACAATAGCTATGTACAGTTAACATTATACAACTGTCTCTGAGTAACTGTTGTAGAAATATTTCTATTATCAGTAAAGACAAGAGCTGTTGGACGGTCGTACACGTCCTTGCTCACATACCTGTATGCTATAGCCTTCACCTGACCTTTCCTGATGGGTTATGTTCTTTTACCTGGTTAAATAAGCAATTCTTTGTAATGCTCTCCCAGGAGATAGTTAACGGTGTAGTTTATGGAGGTAAAAAATAAAAAGAATGACACATTTTCGCGTTTGCTAATAATAATAATAATAATAATAATAATAATAATAATAATAATAATAATAACAATATTTCTTCTTCTTCTTCTTATTATTATTATTATTATTATTGTTATTGTTATTATTATTATTATTATTATTATTATTATTATTATTATTATTATTATTACAAAATATACTATATTATCATAAGTTTATATTTCAATTATCGCTACATGAAGAGCATTATTACACTTATCGAAGTATGAGCTTGTGAAACTGATTTTCCAACACTGACTGGTGTACTCATTTAACCTGGCGAGTTTACAAAAGCAGCCACACAAGGGATGGGATAACTTTCCTCACCTTACCCAAAAGGAGTTCTGGCTAAAGGGGGGTTTACACGGTCAAACGGTTCGTCGAACGCGGTTCGACAGACAAGTGTTTGAAGTGATGTTCGAACGTGTGATAGGGGTATTTGGTTATCACTTCAAACACTTGTCTGTCGAACCGCGTTCGACGAACCGTTTGACCGTGTAAACCCCCTTAAGGCATGTATAAGAAATCATTGTGGAGAGTCAAACCCGGCACCTTATGACTGCTGTAGAACTACTTCATACACCCTCTCTCCTTGCGGTTCTGACAAAACGACATTGTACAGACCTTCTTGGAGAATCAAACTCTGAAGTACTTCAAATATCTACCATATATTAACTTTATCCTCTATATCTCTCATTGTCTTTTTACCTTTAACTGTTATCTCTTTTCTTCATGTATTTCAATATTTCATATCTCACTCTTTCCACCATCAAATTAATTTCCGGTTCCTGTGTTTTTTCCCTTCCTCTGCATCTTGTACTATTTATCATCTATTTTCGAATTTTTTTTTCTAATTTAGTACTCGATTTTCCATCCATCCATCCATCCAGTAACACATGCATACATACATGCATTTATACATACATACATAGCTACATTCATACATACATGTACAATTACAAAGGTCGGAATTTCTCTCTAACTAGGCCATCCATCTCTATTTTGAATGATATCCTATTATAGTCACAATTATATTTAGATATAAAACCTATATTAAAATAACGTTTTCATATCTTGTGCAATTCCAATATCTTCCATTTCTATTCTAACAAATAATGTATCATTTACGAAACCTTTTCTTTAGACAGAGGTGTGTCTAGAACTATTTGATAAAATTTAATTGTTCACAATTACGGTTTGGGTGCTTTTCCAATATGTGCTCTACCAGTGTATTTGGACAAAATATAAAAAAAATAAGAAAATAATTAAAATTAATTTAGATATATAAAGGTAACAAAATAAAAGAAGATATGACTATAACCTAACCTAACCTTGGTAGAGCACGTATTGGAATGTGAATATTCATGGTAGATCACATATTGGAAAAGCACCACGGTTTGCTTGATAACTATATTAAGTCAAACTGTGTACTCATTAAACCTGCTGCACTGACAGGAGTTCTCACATATTATACCCCACTACCCTCTCTGTGTCAGTCTTCAAGCGCATCTAGGGACGAAAACCAGGGGAATTGAACTCGGGGCCTCCTTGGCGTGACCCAGGCGCTGTAGCCACTGAGTTGCGGCGGTGACAACGATCTTTAACTGTCTATAACAACTGCAGGCTTCACAGATAGATAAACTGTCAGCAGTTACATCACCTGTCAGTCTTCATTCCGGCACTCTCGTCAGCATGAGTGGCAGACACGATACAGATGCATCAGCTAGAGTTACCCAGTAACAAAGTAATAATAATAATAATAATAATAATAATAATAATAATAATAAAAATTATAATAACGACAACGACAGCAACTACTACTACTACTACCACTACTACTACTACTACTACTACTACTAATAATAATAATAATAATTATATTAATAATAATAATAATAATAATAA
>JAXCGZ010009599.1:90000-121116 GCA_037179515.1 Halocaridina rubra
GGCAACCGTCCTAGCCCTTGGTAGAATTTGGAGTCCGTGACGTAAAACCGGAACAGCCAACAGACATGTCGGAGTTGGGAGATTAGGACTTAATGCCCTTTCTGGAGCCCAGGGGTGAACTCGATAACGAATCTGTCACTTCTCAAGTTAAGTGCTCTAACCACTGCACTACCGCAGTCTCCTAAAGAGATAAGAGGGAGCTTAGAGTTCACAACTATGTGATCGAAACAGATTAACTCACCACAGCTAATTTATTAAATGTTACCTTAATCGTGCATATTGATCTATGACATCAACCCATATAATGCCTAACTGGAGAACGTTCTCTTAACTAATGTTTTCTAACTCCTTCCCATGCTTTTTTTTTTTCGTTGCAATACAATACAATAGTTAATAAATTCCCTCACTACGTTTTTTCTTTTCTTCCTGTGTTAAAGGATGAAAGGATTCGGTAATTTTGCAATACATATTGGAATACTGTAACAGAATAAATTATAGTGTGCTAGACAAATACATATGAATAAAAAAAAATAAGACATACATAGCAAATGACAGATCAACATATCATAGCAAGAATGATAGACACTCAGATAGACACTTTTGAATAAAACAGTTTTTTTCTTTTAGTAATTACAGTATATTCATAAAATAACCATTTGGTACATTACATCTAAGCTCAGTAAAAGCTTTTGTAAACCTTTAAGACTATCTTACTCTATACAGGATGCATCATTTCCGGTTGAGCCACCTTCAACTCTTGTTACATGTTTATATTCTTTTTAAAAATATAGGATCCAATTTGAATTGTGTATGTTTATCCCTATGAATAGGTACTGTATGCGTACATGCTCTGGTTATATCAATGTAAAAATGTGTGTGGTGTGTGTGTGTGTGTGTGTGTGTGTGTGTGTGTGTGTGTGTGTGTGTGTGTGTGTGTGTGTGTGTGTGTGTACTTTTCATAAACAATCTTTTTTTTTTTTTAAATGGCTGCAGATTACAGTGTTAGAATACAAACTTATTCGTTTATTATGTGTGTTCCAGTACTGTTGTACATATTTAATATATATATATATATATATATATATATATATATATATATATATATATATATATATATATATATATATATATATATATATATATATATATATATATATATATATATATATATATATATATATATATATATATATATACGCATATGTACTAGCAAGAAATATACAAAGGTTCAGTATTACAATTTTAGTATACAAAATATACGTAACTGTTTATATATTTGTAGATGCTCAGTAATATCTACGTACATGTGTATTCATGAGCATGTTTGCTTCTAAGAGGAAACAAACAGCAAATAATTGAAAATTATTTGGCATGAGGTCCCATTGGTAACCAAAGTTTACCTTCATCTATATATATATATATATATATATATATATATATATATATATATATATATATATATATATATATATATATATATATATATATATATATATATATATATATATATAAACCTTTATTTCCATTTCAATACAATGGGTATTCGTCAGCTAGGGCAAGCCCCAACCCCCCACTGTGGTGTCCAACCACAGCAGTTCCTGCCAGTAAACAGCTTAAACTCTCGGTCTTGGACGGGAACCGATCTTTCGACCTCGTGAATGCGAAGCCAGCGCGTTACCACTGTACTAGCCAGCAGGCATCTAGCAATGGAAGTAGTGACACTGGGGAAATTATCTGTAAATTTATGTCGAGGATTTGATGAATGGACTTTGCTTTGGAAAACTTAAAACAGAATAAATAGTTTCTGCAAATATGAAAAAAAAAGTATACTCTACGTCAAGTTTGATAAAATCGTGTAAATTTCAGTACAAAAAACTAAAACTTTAATTTTTAGACGACTTAAATCAGAGAAAGGTTTATTTTCATACTCCTGATATATATGTCATTTTGAGTCACTGTTAATCCTTATTATGTAGATAGAGACAGACAGGTTAGAGCTGGGGAATTAATAATAGATGCCCTTCCTAGCGACTCTTAGGCCCGATTTTTTAAACAGTGTAAACCGAGGATACCATATTGTTAGTTAGCAAGGGATCCTAGCCATACACAGAACCGCGTCAGATGCGTTTATGAAATCCATTTGTGTGTCTAGCTAACTAACAATATGGTATCCTAGGTTTACACTGTTTAAGAAATCGGGCCTTAGAGTAATGTAGGCAAAATGGACACTTAACAACTGAACTACCATTTATTTTTTTAAAGGTTAGAATCTCTTTGTTTATTTATTACAGGTGATACTGTTCTGACATTGTTGGATTATTGTAGATATGTATCAGAGGGAAGAAAACAATAAGACAATAGTGTGAGTGTAATAAATATGTACATTGGCATTGCCTCCTTCTTTTATAGAGTCGCTGTTTCTCACATGGTTGATTTAAGCTTAAAGTCTAACAGCCGAATACCCTCTAGACACCAGTCATTTCCAAATATCCGGGCTTGGGACCGACACTGACTTGAAGTGGCACGCTCTCTCGTAGGCGACTTATACAACAAATTACATCAAGTGCCCCCCCCCCCCGCTTTCTCATTTTTATCTTTTATGAAGGATCATATTTTTTCACCAAAAAAGGGCCTCGAAAAGTCAGATTTTGCTTTTATGGAAACACGAACGCGTAAAGGTATTGTTCACTGATGATTACAGTGGTGTACTCATTGAGCATGTTGAGGTGACAGCGGTTACGTGTAAAAATATCCTATTACAGGAGCTTAATTAAAGAAGTAGCTCGAAAGAGTTTTTCTGAGAGAGAGAGAGAGAGAGAGAGAGAGAGAGAGAGAGAGAGAGAGAGAGAGAGAGAGAGAGAGAGAGAGAGAGAGAGAGAGAGAGAGAGAGAGAGATTAAATTATAAAGGGCGTTGAGAGAGAGAGAGATATATGAGTCAGTGATTCACCTACAGCAAATAAAATCCAGCCGCTGGGGGAGTACGCCAACTTTACTCAGTGCCGGTCTTAGGCCCGGATCAAAGGAAAAGGTTGGTTTCAAGAAGGATATCCGGCCATGCGACACCGAGTCAAAAACAAAGTTAGTCCCTAAGAGGAAAGTGGTAAACAGGGAGCCCCCAAGTTGCGAAGAAAGATTAAAAAGAAGACCTTCGGCAACTTCAAGGTCTATCCTCCGGAAATAGACCGAGCCTATGTCCTGAGGGCAAAACATTCTTGGGAAGTAACCCTTGAGCGCGAGGGCTGCTTCTACACGTGTCTTGTGTGTTGTAATCCGGAATCTTTGTGATTTACAATACGAAGAGGACCTAGATGTGTAATATTTATCGTTTACTTCGTAGTTAAAGGGAAAACTACTGATATTTTTGCCATTTTATGTCGCAATTAGTCTGCACTCGAGTGGAAAGTGAATACAGACCGATTGAAGCCGGGGGATTACGGTTATATATGGCCTTCTTGTTACTCCGCGATGAGATGAGACCCACGTTGGTCATACTCGTCTCTTCCTGAATCGCGTGCTCTATCACTGAGCCACAGCGGCCCCCATCGGGAAAAGCCTACGAGATGTGTATCTAGGTATATACTTAATTTACCTTGTTAGTAGAAAAATACCGCAAAGTTATCCATGATTTAGAACAGCACTAGTTTTCCTACTAACAAGGTGATGATGATATTTGATTCGGTTTTACGTCACGAACTCCCTTTTCTACTAAGGGCTAGAACGGTTGCCTTCTTACGAAGGACTTGTTTTGGCAGATGTAATCGTTACCCTGAGTGTATGTCCTTACTAACCTCAGTCCGTGACGGGGCGCGAACCCTCGACCAGCCGCCTCAGAGTCGCAGACGCTAGCGTCTGCGACTCTGAGGCGGCAGGTCCAGAGTTCGCGCCCCGTCACGGACTGAGGTTAGTAAGGGCATACACTCAGGGTAACGATTACATCTGCCAAAACAAGTCCTTCGTAAGAAGGCAACCGTCCTAGCCCTTAGCAGAAATGGGAGTCCGTGACGTGAAACCGAATCAAATATCATCATCACCTTGTTAGGAAAACTAGTGCTGTTCTAAATCATGGATAACTTTGCGGTATTTTTGTTATTTAATTTTCACTAGATTTAGTATTTACATCTTGGTGACAGGAATGCAGGAGCAATGCAATTTCTGATTATAAATTAAGTAATTTCAATCTATTTAGGCGTACAATGTGATCCTTTCAGTCTAGTGCCACTAGTCTACTAAGAGCAGATGCAAATTCTAATGAAACTGTTTAAATAAGAATGTGATTTCTTGCCCTTATCATAAGAGCTGTACATAGACTCTAGTCTCTCTCTCTCTCTCTCTCTCTCTCTCTCTCTCTCTCTCTCTCTCTCTCTCTCTCTCTCCGAATAGGTGTATTGTGTCGCAACAAATGCTTACGAGGAGAGCCTCACTGCATTATTTTGTCCAGAGCATCAGCGTAATTTTTTTTTAGTACAATCATGAGACATACAGGGTGGTCCTAAAGTTATTATTCCGGAATACGTATTATTTTATATAATATAGTATTACGATAAAGTAACTTTAGGGCCATCCTGCCTATTTCATGTGCGTGCGTTTGGGGGACAGAAGTAAAAACCGAATAAAAATATACTCACAAACAAAGAGACAAAGGTTCAAAATTTATGAAGTGTCATTAATCATAAAAGTGCAATACATCATTTTCCTATTATATTTTCATTTATGTATTTGTTTTTATTTATTAATATTTATTTATTTATTAATATTTATTTATTTATTTATTTATATGTTTAGACCTTGTCACTGCAAAAAAGACTGAACATATATTCGATAAGACTTGTAAATAGTCTTTCCCAAGCCAAGGATAATTTTCTTGAGCTAAATGAGCAATAACATTTGTCATTAACGATACCTAATATCGTAAGGATACTGTTTTACCACTATCCTTAATGGTGCTATGGTACGTTTTCTCCATTTTAAGGGAAACCTTGATAAATTAAAAATAATTAGTATTTCCTTTCTACAATGTATCTTCAGGATTCACTCTCTACGTGTATGTGTGGGTGTGTATTTCCTTATGCATATGAGTGTGAGTTTGTACAGTATATGTATAATATGTGAGGGGAGTGAGCCGCAACTAATAAAATCGTCCACCGAGACCGAATTTTTTTTTTTCAATAAAATTGATTATATCAGCTGTTCACACGCAGGCCCTTTTATAAAACATACATGTGTGCGTGTGTGTGTGTGTTTTCATTCACTTACGTATTCTTATGAAATGGTATATTATACTGATAATTCAATCGGTGTCAATGATATTAACCCATATAGATTTCAGGAAAGTGAATAGCAAACGGAATGACAGTCTCAAATGACCTCTCGTAAGTCATGAATCTAAGACTTTCGTGGTACTGAATGATATATGTTAAGCTAATGACAAACAAAGTCAGCTCTCTCTCTCTCTCTCTCTCTTTCTCTCTCTCACACACGCACGCACGCGCGCACACGCACTTACACATATACGTAAATGTGTACTTATCTAATCTATATAATTGTACAAATGTATGTATGTATGTATGCCTATATGTATATTTATATATTCATATGCATAAGTGGTTGCCGCTGCCAACCTAACAGGTTCAGTGACAACTCCGTTAGATATGCAGTATCAATAGTAACACAATTATCTTTAAAAGCTCCGACTCCAGCAAGGGTAAAGGGTAATACATCCCATGTAGCTGATAATAAAAACACTATATTATGATTTATCTACTGTAATATTAGGTTCGCGTCCCGTCACGGACTGAGATTAGTAAGGGCATACACTCAGGGTAACGATTACATCTCTCAAAACAAGTCCTTCGCAAGAAGGCAACCGTCCTAGCCCTTAGTAGAAAAGAGAGTTCGTGACTTAAAACCGAAACCAACCAAACCAAACCAATATTAGAAAAAAAATTAACTAAACTGAACTTCTCCAATAATACCACAGGGTGGAATATGGTTTTACATATAAAAACATAAATCTTAATATGCCCACATTAAAGATGGGGCCATGGTAGCTCAGTGGTACAGCTCGCAAATAGGGAAGCGACAAGCTGACGAACTCGGGTTCTATTCCGCCGAGTGGCGACATGAAGGACATCCAGCCATAATGATCCCAGCCCCATCCTTACTGTGTCCACCCCCATTCTAATGGGGACTAATTGTGATACATAAACCGGGAAAAGTCATATAATTAAAATATGTACTGTACTCTTTTAAAACTTGCCTCCATCCTCTTCAGGTAGAACGCACACACACACACACACACACACACACACACATATATATATATATATATATATATATATATATATATATATATATATATATATATATATATATATATATATATATATATGCATAGTCATATTATACTAGCATATACATGTAGTATAATAAGGAAATACTTAACAGTGCTTTACATACTTAACATATACTTTCAAAAAGACATACATACACACAACTCTCTCTCTCTCTCTCTCTCTCTCTCTCTCTCTCTCTCTATATATATATATATATATATATATATATATATATATATATATATATATATATATATATATATATATATATATGTGTGTGTGTGTGTGTGTGTGTGTGTGTGTGTGTGTGTGTGTGTGTGTATGTGTATGTATGTATCTATGTATGTATATGTATAATATGAGAAACACTAAGCAATATACATACAAACAGACAAACAAAAAGCATTATAAATTAGCATTGTACAAAAGATACTATGCATAAATACAGAATTACACATATTGCGATGGAAATACTTAGAACTGTACGCAGACACTATATACAGTATTTTCGTAAATGATAAATATACATGCTTCGTAATCACTCGCGTATCTACAGTAGCTCTAAATAAAAATAACATGAATTACTCAGAACATCCTTTCATATTGTAATCATATCCAAACACACACACACACACAATTAGGTAATTAGACACAGACGCACATAAGAAAACAAAAGAGAGGCCTTAGTTTACTCCCTCCCCCCCGCTTCCTAACTCCCTCTCCCTCTTTCCTCTAATTTTTCATAACCTCCCCCTTTCCCCCCACACCTAACAAAAGTTGCCCAAGGCAGTGATTCTCAAACTCAAGTAACTTATTCAGTAATAGATGCGAGTGACTTTCATGGGCTAGACCTCTGCCAGGACCACACTAGGGCCCGATTTCTTAAACAGTGTAAAACTAGGATACCATATTGTTAGTTAGCTAGACACACACAAATGGATTTCATAAACGCATCTGACGCGGTTCTGTGTATAGTTAGGATCCCTTGCGGGACCCTAGCTATACCAGAACGGCGTCAGATGTGTTTATGAAATCCATTTGTGTGTGTCTAGCTAACTGACCATATGGTATCCTAGGTTTACACTGTTTAAGAAATCGGGCCTAGATCAACACGTGCCTGTACCATGTCAGGATCAATGGAAAGGGTTGCTGTCAGAAAGGACACACAGTAATAAAATTGTGAGTTACAGCTAACCAATAGCCAAAAGGATAGTAAGAAGCAACAGCCTTTTATAAACGTGAAGAAGATGTAAACACTCCCCCATCTCTATTTCTATTTACTTTGGTTTCTTCGTGCCCAGGCCCGATGAGGGCAGTTTTATTTTTATTTTTTTTTATGTCCGTCCTGGTGTCACAATCTTAAAAAAAAAAAAATCCGACGGAAAAGAAGAAAAAAGTTTTTTGAGGGGGTTATGAATGTCAAAGACTGGAAATCATTATAGCTGAGTGCGTTTTAACTATCTCCCCTCCTTTTCATCTTCTTCCACCTCTTTCGGCACCTCCGGTTTGCCTTCCAGGCAAGTACATATACAAATACATTCTTCCAAGTACTCATATAAGATGATGATAACGAACTTCTAATTGGAAGTCTAACCTAGACTGTAATGATAAATATGGATCAGTGAAGTTAGTTGTGGTTATTTTAGTATTTTCCTGCTGTTGTATGTAACTAGGTCTTGCTTAATATGCTCTTGCTTTGTAATAATGTCTGTTTATATTTTGTATTTATTGCTTTTTGTATGCATATATATATATATATATATATATATATATATATATATATATATATATATATATATATATATATATATATATATATATATATATATATATATCGGCGCTTATCACTTTTATACTGATAATACATATTTGTAATGTTCATAATAGCTTTGCAATTTACATGCATGCATACGTACCGTGCGTCCTACATACATTCATCCATCCATAAATCCATCCATACATACTTGAGACTAGATTCATTCTCTCATGAGCCAATTGTTAAATTTTTTGTAAATTGGTCATTTTTACTGTCCTTCCTTCAATCACCGTCATCATGATGAAATTCAGCATCCTAATCACCACTCTTGAACTATCACGAACTCCATTATCGATTCCTCAACACTATCTCACCACCTTTATCGCTGCTTCTCTAAAGACTTCATCACCTTCGAAGACCTTTTTTTTTAGCCTCTCATATCACCTTAAATCACCCGGCTTGTAATTAACAAGGACCCTATCAACTAGGTGACAAACGCGCGCACACACACACACACACACACACACAGAGAGAGAGAGAGAGAGAGAGAGAGAGAGAGAGAGAGAGAGAGAGAGAGAGAGATTACAAACACTTGAACAGTTAGACGACTGCATACACGCATACGGACACTTATGCATACTTATATCCCTTTTACATATTTAGGTCCTTGCTTTCATACATACATATGTATACAAATACGAAGCACTGGAGTAACTAAGCGCTTACGAATATATTTTTCTACTCAATTTCAAAGATAAGTACGTCCTTTGAAGATGAGTAGATATATGTACTCGTAATCGTCCATCCACTCCTTTGATTCTTTTTTCCCATTGTAGTCAAAATAATCATATTTACAACATTCTTCTCGTAAAGGGCTAAACAGACGATCAGTATTACTGACAGTATTTCCCTGTACTGTCATTATTACTGTCGGTGTGTCCATCATATGGACGTAGTAGTTCACACCAATAGAATAGTGTCAGTATTTTTACTGACAGTAATAATGATCGTCTGTACCCCCCTTAACACTCCTTCATACATGCATACATACGTACATACATGCGTTAATACATTCATAAATAGAAACCGAGATCTACATAGATAGTTCCGTACTGTTAAGTAGGAAAATATAATATATAAACAAACAGGATATAATTCAGTCCGGGATAGATAACAAAATAAGAGATAAAAGAGTTCCTTGGCGTCACGAGTCAAATGGTGGCCTCTTAAGGGCGGTTTACACAGTCAAACGGTTCGTCGAACCGGTTCGACAGACAAATGTTCGAAGTGATGTTCGAACGTGTGAACGGGGTATTTGGTTGTCGAACACGTTTGTCGAACGTGTTCGACAACCAAATACCCCGTTCACACGTTCGAACATCAAACACTTGTCTGTCGAACCCAGTTCGACGAACCGTTTGACTGTGTAAACCCCCCTTTACATCAAAAGACAAACTGCCGAGTTCAAGTCCGTCTCATTCTGTGGCGAAAAGGCAATGGTCCGGTTTTACGTCACGGACTTCCTTTTCTACCAAGGGCTAGGACGGTTGCCTTCTTGAGAAGAACTTGTTTGGGCAGATGTAATCGTTACCCTGAGTGCATGCCCTTGCTAACCTCAGACCGTGACGGGGCGCGAACCCTTGACCTTACGCCTCAAAGTCGCGGACGCTACCGCTTGAGCCACGGTGACTACATATTTCGTTTAATCATCAAAACTATGAATTGTATCTTAATGGTATCTGTTATTTCCTAGCTTCTGCCTAATCGATGGGAATATTTAGTACACAAGTGAAAATTTGTAGAAAAATAACGAAATCTATTGCAGTATGAACACAGGTACGAAAACAACATACGAACTTTCGCGCTTCGGCACGAGAGAGAGAGAGAGAGAGAGAGAGAGAGAGAGAGAGAGAGAGAGAGAGAGAGAGAGAGAGAGAGAGAGAGAGAGAGAGAATTCCCAATCCCTCTGCATTTTATCTCCGTTATTAATTACCAATCACGTTTTTGTAGCTTTTACTTTGCTCATGCCATATGTAGGTTAGAACTTATATTTGGAAGTCATCATGATTTCACAGCAACGGTTGGAGAAAATTATAAGTTAAAAGTAAGAGTAAACGCATCAAGTTTTACACATAGTAGTATATGGTTGAGGAAGAGGAAAGGGTTCATATTTGATATATTTTTATTTTAGATGTTTTTGTATAAAAGCTTGGATGACAAATGAAATTCTCGTGAAATCAGATAAATATATTACCTTGATGCCTGATAAGTTTTCATTTACCGAGAAATTTAGGTATATGAGTTACGTCATGTTTTAGTTGACGAAATAAGCAAACTGAAGACTCACAGAAGTAGTGTTTGAAAATAAGATTGGCATTACTTTTTATTGCAGAAAATTATTCAGAATCATGCGCAAATTTAGAATGTTTTCAAAAAATGAGGAAAAATCTGTTTTACTTTTTGTAACAACACTTGTCTTTCATGTTCTGCATATTAGAACAATTTAGAAAACGTTTTAGAACAAATTAGATAACGTAGTTTGCAGTGTTATGACACCATTAATTCCAATAATGGGGGTGGGCACAGACTTGTTGATGTTGGGGGAGTTAAGGCTGGATGCCCTTCCTAAAGCCGCGAGGTGGTCTCAATTACGGGTCTATCACTACCCGAGTCAAATGTTCTAACCACTACGCTACCGCGGTTCCCAATGTTAAGATGACTAATGCTCTGTATTATTCCGGAGACGAAAAATAGTCAGATAGCATCATATACTGATAGATGACCCCCCAAAAATGAAAAGTTTTCAGATGATTGCTCCAAATGCTAATGGAAAAACGTGTAGCCTATACCCTGCATGGCGTAGGAGCCGACTAAAAAGGACAGGGCATAGAGGAAGGGCTGACAATCCCATCATTTCCGATTTTTTTTTTTGCCTATAGCTATTGCCTTCTTATATTGTACAGTTGGGGCCACCTTACCGGGAAATTATAAAATAAACAAGGAATAATCATTTCACAGTAATCAACAAATACCGAAGAGAATAACGACTAAAAGATTAAAATATTATGATCCCGGAAGTCCCAAAAGTATCATTAATAAAATATCAGTAATTAGCGACTGCGAAATGCGAAATTACAGTTACATTCAGGAGTTAAAGCAGAAAAACGGATAAATAAGTATGAAGAGATCAATAGACAGACCTGAGAGAGTTTTACAAGTTTATTTGAAAGTGATTAATATTATTCTCTCTCTCTCTCTCTCTCTCTCTCTCTCTCTCTCTCTCTCTCTCTCTCTCTCTCTCTCTCTCTCTCTCTCTCTCTCTCTCCACACACACACACACACGTAATAGTCATGTTGCTTCTGGTACTACCGATTCAATACAGATTTTACACTTGATATTATATATTAATATAAGCACTGCCGTTATAGTATCTTTTTTTTTAATTTTTTAAAATATAAAATCGTTTAAAATAAATATATTGTTGTTATAACTAACAAAGTTTGATATAAACTCATTATCATTATCATATTTAATATAATAATAATAATAATAATAATAATTATTATTATTATTATTATTATTATTATTGTTATTATTATTATTATTATTATTATTATTAGTAGTAGTAGTAGCAGTAGTAGTAGTAGTAGTATTACTGTTGTTGGTGTAATTGTTGTCCTTGTTATAAGTAGAATTATTTATCATCGGAATGGTTTTTACACCGTCAAAGACTGGCGTAAAAATAAAACTGATATTAGGTGATATGCCAGTATCACGTATGGAGTACCAAATGTGATTCACTGACATAAAAAACAACCGAAACTAATATTAGGTGTTATACCAGTATCATATATGACTCACCAAATACACTTCACAGAAAACATTTTACCCGCCTTTACCGTGTACCAAGTTTTGACACGTGTTGAATAACGATGCCGCCAAATTTTGCAAAACACATACTCCGACAGAATCATATAGGGATAAGGAGGAGGGAGGGTCGTGGCGTCCCTCATATGGTAACTCTTGTCAACTCGTCAGCCTATGTGAAATATTTAATTACAGTATATGTCGTATCACCGGCGAAAAGGGATTTTGAACGAGACCTGATTATCACATGGCCAACTACCCGATCCACCCATCGCCCAAGAAGAAAACACACACAAAACCTGGATTTGAAGTGAATACAGGAAAGTTAAGAGATGTCATAGGAGGAAGTTCCAGGCTCTCGAGAAATAGGACTAAGCCGAATCAATAACATGTGCAATGCGAGGCTCTCACAGAACATAATACTGGTCAGCCATAACTACCAAACGGCCTTTCTTCCCTGTTACGACATCATAACCCTGCCAAATCAAGGAAATAATTCTCTGTCTTGTACAATATCAGTGTATTATTCAAAACGGAGAACAACTTTCAAGATTATGTTCTGTCAAAGTGAGGACTTTAGACAAGACAAGGTCAACACCCGTTTGGAGATTTTTCTATAAACGCAGCCCGAGTGTCAACATGACGTGCGTGGGCCTCGCATAATATTGGACACTTCTTTAGAACGGAATATTGTCTACCATATCCATTAAAAGTTGCACAGTAACTACAGTGATATATCACAGCACAATAAGAAGCGCGTCCCAAATACATCGAACCAGTCAAAGCAGCTCGAAAACTGAACTTTAAAATGAGAAAATTTAATACTGAGTTTTTCATGCTGTATATCGCAGCATCGCAAGATGTGTCCAAATTGAAAGAAAAATAGTCAGAGCAGTTGAAAACATACTGATCTTTGAAAATAAGAAATTGTATTTTAGTTACAATACTTCCTTCATGAATGTTGCGGAACGGGTATTTAACCTTTACCAAAGCCCAAACTCGTGAAAATGCCTTTTCATCATCGATCGCGCATATCTTATGGCGTATTCGCCGATTCTCTTGACAAGTGTTAGCAGCTACACGAGGGATGCCATTGTCCTCTCCTTATTCCCATGGTAAATCTGGCGAAGTGGGACTGTATGAACCACCTATGGTTGGGGGGGATATGGTGGGCTCTTTGGACGAGTGCCAGACGCTGTACCCATTCAGCTTCTGAAGTTGGTCCATTACCAGGAGAGATAAGGAAGTGTTTTTTAAAACGCGTATACCTTTCATTACCTGGCTTCCCTCTTTTAAATGCCTGGACGGGTTTTCTTTCAGGGTTCCGTTCACCTGCTCTCTCTCTCTCTCTCTCTCTCTCATGTTTGTTTACTGTACTCTCTATTTTTGCATAACACTGTTTCCCTCAGTCATCATACTCTTTCAGTAGTCGTTGTTGTCGTCTTTCTCTTCCAGTCGTTTTCGTTATCCTCGTCTTCTTCCTATTAATTTCGTTGTCGTCGTCTCCCCTGCCGTTAGTCTTTGTCGATTATCCAATCCTCCTCAGCTGTCAGCCTCAACTCATTATACCTGGAGGTATCCTGCTGTACCATCGCCATCTGTCGCATGCAGCTGATTCTTCTTCTTCTTGTTCTCCTCCTCCTCTTCTTCTTCTTTCCAGTAGTACAGACCTGCTTAAAAATTCTTCCAATCCCTGGCGTCAAATCACTGAGTGTGTTTTTTGCTCAATTTCCTGGCTGTTTAAGAACTGCTTTTGCAAGTATTCTAGTTTCTCTGTCTTGTTTTTATCTTCTAGTTTCTCCTCCTCCCCTTCCCCCTCCTCTTTATATTTTTCCACTTCCTTTTTCCTGTTTTCTATGTTTTTATTCCATCGATAATAGTTATTTTAATATATATATATATATATATATATATATATATATATATATATATATATATATATATATATATATATATATATATATATATATATATATATATATATATATGTGTGTGTGTGTGTGTGTAGGTGTGTGTGTGTGTGTATGTATGTGTAATGTGTTTTACCTGATAGTCTAATGTACAACCAGGAAAATGACCATTAAAGAAAACAGGAATAATGAGATTTGTAAGACGGCATTTTTGTCTTTATCAAAGAACACTTTCATAAAGATACTGTTCTACCACCGACCAGCAACATCTAAAGGTGTACTCAGTGGGCTGCCAAATTGATAAGAACTTGTCGCATGGGGAATTAACATTGAATTGTATTTTAAATTAACATGGGATTGATGGAAAATGAAGAACGAGTCACACTGAAGAGATCTAAATTTTATAGCAGGACCTAACTTTCCCATAATATCCTAAAATTTAGTTCATAGGTAATAATGATTATACTTTAGTAATGTTTTAATTTGTAGCAAAGCAGGAACCGCTGTGCAGGTTGCTATACGTATATGTTATAAATCTCTCTCTCTCTCTCTCTCATACACACACACACCTGTATGCATATAATACTATTTATTACGTATAATACTAAAATTAATATGTGGGTCATATACACGGAGGGATCCCTTTTGACAAATCAATCTTAAATACTTATAAATTTTATCTCATTCCGCATCCATTCAAATTTAATTTATTTCACGTAATAATAAAATAAATATATGAAATATACATACACAGTGGCAGCCCTTTCGCCCATTAATCCCAAAATATATATGAAAATTTGAGCACATATTCGTTTAAACAAATAACGGTATTTACCAAATATATATGTGTCCTTCCTCCCGGGCAGTGTTGCCAGATCTTTTTTTTTTTAAATCTGTAGAAATTTGTACTTAGGAAAATATAATCTGTAGGATATTCTGTAGCGTTTGCAGTGCATGATTTATAAAACTTCTGCATTCAGATGCAATTTCCTTGTATTTGAGAAATCTAAAGACAACAAAAATCAAAGCATCATCACTAGCTTTCAACATTTGTATATACAGTATCGTATTTGTTGGTATAGAAACAAATATTTTACAGGTTAACCATTTTAATTTTGAATTTTTGTAGTATTTCTTACAAGGATGGATGGCTGAAAATTATAAGCAGAAAGGTATTCATGATAATGAGTTTAAACAGTATAATGAAGAGAAAATTATATATAACAAAACATTCTTCAACCAAACGATTATATTCTTCAGACTTCAAGCAATGATCATACTCATAGTGAAAACCAAAAATAAAATTTGAGTATAACTGCTCCCCAAACTGTTTCTTTTTTTATGTCGGCTACCCCCACTTTTAAAGGGAAAACAGCCACGGTATATGTATGTATGTATAAATGAAACAATGGACTGAAAATTATATTAATTTTTCTGTATATTTGTATTATTCTAATTGTAACTGATATGGAATACATAAGTGAAAACAAAAATTCTCCATGAATACAAATACATTGCAAATGCATATTCTACTTTTTCTGACCATATATACTTCCAGTCCCTACTCTCTTCAGCAATGGCTTGTTACAGTAAAATCAAAGCATGATTTTCCTTTGATTAATTGCTTAGTATGAAGCAAACCTGTTAAGGTTTCAGTAGACAATCTATTTCTGGTTTTAGTTTTCGACTGTATTTGGCAGAAAAAACTCTCTCGACAGTAGCACTTGAGTGTGGTAAACATAGCAGTGATTGCATGAACTTCGAAAGATTTGTAAACATCAAGTTATTGTCCATTTGCCTAAGAGAACCTACTTTGCTCCAAAAAAGTTCAGGTGACATCCGGATTAACATCAAGAGTGCCTAAGGAACTAGCAAGCAACCTCCATTCTGTGTCTATGTTCTGAACATCTAATTCTTTTTATTGGCCAAATGAAGTCATCAAATCTACCAAAGATGATATTCCTCGATCCATAACTATTTTAGGACTTAAAGCCTTCAAAGATACCATTGCTAATGAATCAAAAGGAACCTTTTGTAAATCTGAGAGGCAGCTTCCATAAAAAACTCTAAGCAATTTTGCCTAAAGTGTCTGAGTTCTTTTGCATCATACTGAGTTTCATTTCTTATCTCAATCCCTACTTTCATACCAAGATAAATTTCTTTCAGAGGTTTGAAATTACTATAGTCTCTGATCTTTATGTCTCAGTGAAGTTTTACTAACATAACTTTCTTTGAGATAGCATTCTAAAATGGTTTTTAGAGGTGAAGCAACTGAACTTTAAAAATTGTGTATTTGTGGTGACCCAGACTGCATTTGTTTATTCAGGTTAATAAAAATAGGCAAGACAAAATCAAGAAACAACAGATACAATTTAGTAATAGGGTTACTTAGTCTCTGCAAAATGATTTCTGGACTGGTAAGTTTATCAACCAGGGCAGCATTAGTAAAGTTTCAGTGCATTGTATTGTTCACCCAGTCTGGCTACAACCATATGCAGAGAGAGCCATCTAGTTTGTGATGGATGTAACAATTTATGTGGTTTGACATTGGTAAAACTTTGAAACTCCTCAAACTCTCCCATGCGCTTAGGGCTGTAGTGGAAGTAGCTATAAATGTCCCTAGCTAGGTCCTCTAAAGATCGAGGTAATTTAAAACAAGCATAAGAAGCACATAGAGCAAGGGAATGACAAATACACTTCATCGCAAATAAATATGGTATGTCTTTTTTCAGTAGTGATGACAAGGAATGGTGTGCTCCTAGCATCGAGTTTGCCTCATCTGCAGCAAAACCTAGCATATTATGTTTATAAGGAATACCATGCTTACTGAAAAAGCTTACTACATGATTATATAATGTATCAGCAGTTGCATCTTTGAGATGTATTAGGCCAAGGAAAGCATCGCTAACAGTATCCTCTAATAATACCCGAGCTACCAAACACAGATGTTTAACACAACCTTTGTCTGTTGACTCGTCTGCAGTTATGGAAAACTTGTTTTTTCGTAAATGTTCAGTAAGCTGAGAATGATCCTCCTCCCCAGTAACATTATTGATTATTGCTGTTGCTTTTGTACGGCCTAATGTTATTTTCTCTGCAATTTTTACAAACAGCCTTTATCAACTTTGGTAAATGATCTGCAAAAGCCAATGGTAAGTCATGTTGTGCTATAGCTGCAGCCAATCTTAGTTCACCCTTACAAACATCATCACTGAACTTTGAAAATCCTAAGTTTGTAACTTTACTCTGAAATTGCATGGCCTTTGCATTATCAATATGCTTCTGTTTTCCACAGTGTTTTTTCATGTCAGTTTTCCTTGCTGTTAACTTTAGATGACAGTCACAAGAGGTGCTTTAAGCATATTCATCCCCCTTTGAGCTTGGTTTGAGCCAATTTTTAAACAAAAGATTCTCCTCGTATGGCGGGCAGTATTTCTGGGGATATCTTTTTTTTTCACTGTACCCCTTAGTTTTACTGCCCTTGTCTTCTCCCCTTCTTTATCATCATCGTCCTATTGCACAACTAAAAAAAAAAACAAGAGAAGAAAAACCAAATTCGAGCCCTTTCATGTCAGTCAAAATACCGAAACTTTGGAGAGAGAGAGAGAGAGAGAGAGAGAGAGAGAGAGAGAGAGAGAGAGAGAGAGAGAGAGAGAGAGAGAGAGAGAGAGAGGAGAGAGAGAGCTATTACTTCATATTAAGAAGTTCCATAGAAAATGCATATTTTGGAAACTCGGCAAAGATTATTCTTCCTTCATAATAGCTGTCAAACAAACAAAAAATAATGAATATTGAATTATCACAATTTACTAGGAATAAAAATGTTTGTTAAAAAAAAGTCAATCAAGGAACAGAAGTCTGAATGATAGCAATGGTTATCTGCTGCATGTACCTACCTACACAGGAAAATCATCGTGATTATGAATATTACGGATATGAATCCACCATACTCGCTGTCATTTAATCCGACACATTTCACTAGTTTAGATATAAAAAACAATTACTTTTCTGGCTTAGAACAAAAAACTGGCTTAGAGGAAAAAAACGTCCGAATATTGCTATCATATTTTCTGTGTCTTACTAACAATGAGCAACTGACAGTTCAGCAAAAATAAAATCAGCCTGATGGATAGTAGTAAAATCTCAGCAGAATCCATGATAATGATTGCAGTAGCCTTGTCATAACCATGTGAGATTAAAGATCAACATGTCATTAGGAGAAAATTCGTGTTCACTTCAACTGCAAACTGTCAGCTTATCATTTAAATTAGTCTTAAAACAAGTCTTCCTTTTTGCATTTAGAGTTTTGTGTGACCTAATTGCTTTAAAAGCACTAATCTTACCTTCTGCCACTAAACTTCTACTTTCAGCTCTTTTACTAGACTCGGTCTTAGTCTTGATAGAACTTTTCATGGTGGAAGTAACAATACCAGACTTACTAGGAATAGGATTATCTTCACACATGTATTCACACGTATTGTATTAAAATAAATGTGCAGACAGAACGAGACTCATCACAGACACAAAGATAAATCACAATGATTGCTCTTCTCTGAAATTACGTCTTCACGCGACTGCTTTACATAGAAGAATAAACAGGATGCATACATATTTAAAAATTTGTTTCGTTCGTTCATAATCGTTGTGTACTAATGCCAGCTCTTGTCTATTGATAGCTCTTGTCTATTGATGCGAGTTCAAAAGATTTTTGTTTTCAATTTCAGACCTTACTTCCATGTAACACAAGGAGGAAAACTGCTTGCTACTTATTGTAACTGTCGCCTTCCAAGGCAATGATTCTTATATATACTTACAGTAGAGTATGCTACCTATACCATACGCTTTAAACATGAAAACCATAACAACTATTTCGAATTCTGATACATTTTTCAATATTTAAAGTCTATTTTTTGGGATTATGTATAGCAAGGAATAACAAATCTGTAGATTTCGCTCATTTTGGAGGAAAAATCTGAGACATGTTAAAAAACCTGTAGATTTCAAATTAATCTGTAGAGCTGGCACCACTGCTCCCTGGGACCACGTGAGCACAGAGGTTAGAGCCCCCGACTCGGGAAGTAACTATTCCGCGTTCGAACCATTCGCAGGGCGTTAGGAAGGGGATCCAATCTTAATTTCCTGGCTCTAAACGGTCTGTGTCCACTCCCATAATGGGAATGAAGTGTGACTCAAAACAACAACAACAACAACAGCGTGTGTCCTTCCCTCCAACGATCTGAGTACCTGAGCCCTTTGGTCCACGTGCCCAATCTGTCCTTTTGCGCCCACCATCTGGATCACCCCTGCCACCCCCCCAACATCCGAACTTTCTTCTCCCGCCCCCTCTGAAGACGGTTAGGAATTGAAGTCACAATATCCGGTCGATTTTAACGTGTTTTTTCTCTCTCTTTCTTTGAGATAACGAACGACTCGCTCATGGCAAGCCTTTGCGGTTTGGTTTGATGTGCGGGAATGAGAGATTCTTAGCTTTATAATATATAAAAATATAATGATTTAGGAAAGAGAACAATGGGAAGAAAGGAATAAGATAAAATAGTTCAATGTAGTAGGTTGGCCTATGGCATCAACCGCCCGTTATGATACTACAGCTGAAGGGTCTTGTAGACTTAAATAAGACTGTCCAGGACAGTTCGATGTTAAATCTTCCTTCAGTTACAGTTCTCTTTTTATGCCCTACATCAAAACCTAATTTTCTTGGGTATTCGTTACACAAGTCTTATCTCCACATCTAACAAGTCACAATACTCCCCATCTCTGTTTCTCTATATTTTCTTCGTGCCCAGGCTCGATGAGGGTAAATTTATTTTAATTCATTTTTGACCTGTCCTAGTGTCACAATAATAATAATAATAATAGGCACCATATACCACATCAAAAGCTCCAGGTCAGTCTCAAATAGACTTCAGTGGTTCAGTTCACTGGACTTTGGACTCCTGTTTCTTAGTTCCAGGTTCGAATCCCATTAGTATCATGTAAAATATTTGAAAATATTTATTCTATATATCATTATTTATATTCTAGATTTTATGTCTGATAAATTTTTATAACCATGTTTCGAAGGGCCTCAAGTAATGTTTAATTATTGCATTAAAATGGAGCCCCTGGCCCCCTGCAAACAAACAGCATGTTTATATATGTATATTGGTGCCTAAAGAAACTAAACAAATAAACATAAATATGGAAAAAAAATTCAAGATAGCTTCTGACGTTAGCCTAATGTGTATCTAAATAAAGAAATATATATATATATATATATATATATATATATATATATATATATATATATATATATATATATATATATATATATATATATATATATATATATATATATATATATATATATATATATATATATATACACGCAAATACACATAAACGAGCCAAATTATGAATGTATATATATATCAGTTCAGAGGTGTACTTTAATACTTCTGGTATAATTCTTTGGTTAATGCATTATTATGAGTTACTAAAAATGCGTGCATATTCATGAAGGCTGAAACATTAGTGAATGGGTGTAAGTATATTTATTCTTTATGCTTGTATGATCATCTGCTGTATGTATCTATTGCGATTCGTTGTAGAATAAAGGTTTTTATATGCCATGAGTTTTAGTATGTAAGTTTTACTAGTCATGTAGATAAAACTGAAAGTACTAATCTCTCTCTCTCTCTCTCTCTCTCTCTCTCTCTCTCTCTCTCTCTCTCTCTCTCTCTCTCTCTCTCTCTCTCTCTCTCTCTCTCTCTCGACCAAAATGTGCATACGACATCAGAGACGTATATAGCGGGTAAGAGCCTCCTCTAGGCAATCCCTCTCCCATAAGGAGATAAATTTATTACTCCTAATATTGCGTAAGCATACATCAGATGGTTTTCCTACAGGGGAGAGCCTCACCGTGGTAATCTTTGGTCCATGGGGGCATAGTACCTCAATAAATCCTTCTTTATTTACAGGGGAGGATCTTGTTGAGGTAATCCTTCTACCATAAGAATGACAAATGTTTTCAGGTCATTGTCCCTTATTATCGTTCAATTCTAGCAGCATCTGCCTTAGGTTAATCACGTCTCCTTCGATTCCCGGAAGTGTATACATACGCATGCGTACACATTCAGTTGACAACTGGAAGTCGCCAACTGAGGAGATAGTAAATGCTAATTGCATTTTATAGTGATGGATATACTAAGTGTTAGCAAGCAAAAAATGAAACCGAGCAGTGAGCACAATTAGGTAAATGCACATGTAAGAAAAGCTCATCAAACGCATGATATGTGTAAACCTCAAAGGTCAAGACCTAGGATTAATTACCCACATCCTCAGTCAGGTCCTTGTTGTCACTGAGGGCATATGTTAATACCCTTAATTTGACTTAATTAGCATAATAACAGGGCTCACGATTCTTGAACTCTTAAGTCTTTTAATAACGAGTTCATTCAAAAGAACGTGACCCTCTTAAGAATGAGATGCCATGCTCAATTAAGGGCTCGAGTGTAGTACTATGCTCGTTGAAGGGCCTCGTTGTGCTTTGGGCAGAGGAAAACCCAGGTGGGTTCAGTTACACTATACATATTCTTTCTGCACTAAAAATACATATGTACCAGCACATGCATGTATACATAAGTGTTATCAGTAATCACATATAAAAAACAGTCTTAGACTGATAATGATGGAGTAAGTAAATTTTTTACTCTTATTATTACTCTTAAACATAATATAATGTCTGCTCATATTATTTCTACGAGCAGCAATGTCACATCATGGGGAGTGTTATATTTATAATTATATTTTACTGATTTCATTTATTTGTTTGTTTCCTGTTTTCTTGTTTGTACAGGGAATACTAAGAAAAATTCAGCATCACGTTTATATAAAACAAAAATCCTCATTAAAGAATACATGGCCACAATTCCCCTTGTAAGGGGGTGGCCCATTTCAGAGCACACATTCACTCACCATTCACAACTGATATAGTGTATTGAGGCTACCAAAGAAAACAACAACTTATTTTTCTGCACTTTTCATAATGTAGCAGGCTTGATCACCTCTAGTTAAGAAATATGCCAGAGGCAAGAGCTCAGTTCCACAGCTTAGTTACAGTTCTTTTAATTATACGAAAAGAGGTAAAATCTGTCTCACCTTTATTACCAATATACTTTGAAGGTGAGAGAGATCCAGTGTGACCCAACAAACCTCTAAAACTAATCTAAAGGGGGGTTTACACGGTCAAACGGTTCGTCGAACGCGGTTCGACAGACAAGTGTTTGAAGTGATGTTCGAACGTGTGAACGGGGTATTTGGTTGTCGAACACGTTGTCATTCTAAAGGGGGGTTTACACGGTCAAACGGTTCGTCGAATGCGGTTCGACAGACAAGTGTTTGAAGTGATGTTCGAACGTGTGAACGGGGTATATGGTTGTCGAACACGGAACGTGTTCGACAACCATATACCCCGTTCACACGTTCGAACATCACTTCAAACACTTGTCTGTCGAACCGCGTTCGACGAACCGTTTGACCGTGTAAACCCCCCCTTTGGAATGACAAAACATACTCAGGCACCAGATGGGTGTACCGAGAAAGCAAATTACTACCTCATTTGTTATCAAAATACAAATATTTTAATATTAAGTCATTCTTCAATAAGTAAGTAGATTATTGCAGAATAAAATGACCACTATTACTTCAAATAAAGATAACAGTTTTTACACAATAATCCTCAATAAGTTTTAGATTTCATTGTATGGTTTAGTTATTAGCAAGCACTACAGCTGAACGCTCTTAATGAAGGTCTAAAGATTCCTTTTGTCCCTATTTTGAATGACTGTTAGTGTAGCTAATTTTCATTTGACAACATACACAGGTGTGTGATGACCCCAGTGGATATAGTTATCACTTCTTACAGACGATTGTTAGGACAGACCCAGTTTGACCCCAATTTAGTCACGATTTTATAAACACTGTTACAAGTTGACCTTGATTTTTTTTGCTCTTAAATTGTCGTAAAAGACATTACGACAATTAAAGAGCAAAAAAAAAAATCATGATCAAATAGACATTCCCCGCCTCGGTCTGAGGTTAGCAAGGGCATGCACTCAGGGTAACGATTACATCTGCCAAAACAAGTTCTTCGCGAGAAGGCAACCGTCCTAGCCCTTGGTAGAAAAGGGAGTCCGTGACGTAAAACACCTTTTAATTTTCGTAATAGACATTAGATCATCCTTATCCCTTATAAACAAGAGTTTTGTTAGTAAAGCCACCCGGCCCCAGCTTCAGCGGCATCCTTTTAAATAATGTCAAAAGTCACGTGAATGCGCATCTCCTCTGGTTTCCTCTTGTCAAAATAAACACAGCGTAACACCAGCTAAGTCACAGTCCATTTAAACACAAAGCCATAGGAGATAAATATGCTCACTGTTTTTGATCACTGCTTGTTGGATACAGTGTGAACCCAGGATAATAGCAGTTCTCTTAAATGCAGTCCAGTAGCGACAAATATATTCATCAAATTTTCTTGGCGCATGTTGGAAGTGACCCAGTGAGACCCAACTTAGCGACAACGTATTTGTGAAAAAAAATATATATCATCCCTTATGAAATTACTGCAATTGACCCAGGCACAGTGCCAATCCTTTCAAACAAATCACAAGCTAAAATGAAGACATACTGCATCTATGAGTCATATATTGCATTACATCAGCAAGACTATCATTCCCACAAGGATATAAAAGATCCTGCGACTGTTTATGCCTTTGGCTTGAAAGGAGTCTGCAACGCACTTCAGACCCCTGTTCGTATTTGTTTGCTTGCGCTGTATTTGTTTGCAAGTCAAATGTTCGTGTTCTTGATTTTGTTATTATTTTCATTTACTCTTTAATTGGAATAATTATATATTTGTGTTATTATGTATATGTGGCAGAAATTTTTGGTATGCTTAATCGTTAGAATGTGTATATAGTGGTTTGCAACGTCGTCATCATCATCATTATTATTATTATTATTATTATTATTATTATTATTATTATTATTATTATTATTATTATCATCATCATCATCATCATCATCATAATTATCATTATGTAAAGAAAAATCAGAATTTCAATGATTATTTGATATGTGTGTCAGTTCCTCTTCAGGACGTGCACATATTTCCTAGTCGAATTAACCCCAATAATTTCGACTAAATATTTATATAAAACTTAAATCCGACATGTTTACGGATATAAACATATTCACGCTTCCTGTCTCAAGATAGAGAGACATCTGCGTTGAGTATTTATAGCCGGGGAGACTTTCCCTTGGTGATAAACTTTTGCTTGCCTATATGTGTAGTTATAAATAGAGTGTATGTGAAATAAAACTTAGGGAAGTGGGAAATAAAGCGGACACTCCAATGGAGATCGTGAAAAATATTATTCAAGCATGTCTGTCAGTCTGGTGTATGTATGTATATATGTATGTTTGTTTGTTTGTTTGTATTGGTATGTATGTACGTACCTGTGCAGTTTTTTTTTCCACCTCAGGTATTTAATGTTCGTTTGGAAAGGGTGATGTACTAATGTGTGTAAGTGTGGATTCACTTTATACAGGTAGGGATGAACAGTATATGTATAAAAAAAAAAAAAAAAAACAGAACGTTACGCTAAGAGATATTATTAAAACAAAGTTCCAGTCTTTTTTTCTATAAGCAGCACCCCTGGGAACGTAGCCATATTATCTCATTCAGCTTAAAAAAATAAAAAAGTCAATTAACAAAAAAAAGTAGTTTTTCTTTTGCGAAATCCAAAAATGACTATAAGGCCGCTTTCACACCAAAGTGGCTCGTCGCACGTGGGGGATTCTAGCCATACACAGAACCGCGTCAGATGCGTTTATGAAATCCATTTGTGTGTGTCTAGCTAACTAACAATATGGTATCCTAGGTTTACACCGTTTAAGAAATTGGGCCAAGTCCCAAATATGTCTTTCTCTTCGTTCATTTGTCTTAAGTGATTAATTCAAAACCCGACGCCACAACTTTTATCTTATTATAGGTAGATAAGCATAGCAAAAACGAATCATATGCTATTGAAATACTATAAACTGCGAAATAAGCTATGAGTGTAAGATTCTGGGAATATGATCTAAATAGTTTTTCACCCGATAAAGAACTTTAAAAAGTTTTGGTAACATTAATAGGCTTTTGATAAGCTCTTTAGATTATATGTGAAGTCCACGAAATGAAAATCCAAAGGCTTTGGAAAATGGTCGCGTATGCTTAAATAACATTTAGGCCCGATTTCTTAAACAGTGTAAACCTAGGATACCATATTGTTAGTTAGCTAGACACACACAAATGGATTTCATAAACGCATCATTGTTAGTTAGCATCTAGCTAACTAACAATATGGTATCCTAGGTTTACACTGTTTAAGAAATCGGGCCTTAAACATCATACATTTATCCAATAATCACTGACAAAATAGGATATAGGGTCGTAAGTTCAAGGCAAAAGTTTCTTATATGCAAGAACTACTACCGGTTCAGTCTTAAGCTAGACAATGACCAAATGAAGACCGTATAGTTACTTTCACAAATCTTTCCCAACTTTTCAGGTGACTGTAGTGCTCTCTCGAGCAAATCAAGATTAAAAAAAAAAGTACTTTTATTAACGATACTTGGCAAAGAAAAAAAAAAGTTAGCAACAGTAGATATGTTATAGTCGATTCTACAGCTAAGTATGATATGTAATATGTAGACAAATAAGACAATTCTTCAGAAGGAAATGGTCAAGACCTGAGGTACAAGTGTCACTCCTGTGCCAGGAAGTGTGACTTCAAGTCTTTTTCACGCCAAAGGTTCAGAATCGCTTCACTTCAGTCTTCTCAAAAGCTCTTCTCTCTGATTTCCTTTTATTGATTTTGCTTCGAATAGGAATTGGAGGGGAAACAAAAACCATGAAGGGGATTTAAAGGGGAAATATATCGAGAATTTTTGTTATAGTTTGTTAATTTATTTATATGAGGAAAACACGCCATAAATAGGTAATACACTGATAAATGAATGTACTAAACATTTTGGAAGTATTTCTCAAAAATATTACATAGTGAAGAGATACGGAAAATAATTTAGAGAGACGTTTCTGGAACATGATGAAAAAAAAGTAGGAATGATAAAATTGCTTAATTATTTACCTGGAATAGCCAACAGAAATCACATTGAAAAAGAAAAGAAAATCAGCAAGGGACTGAATGTTAATATGATGCAAAACGTGACGTGCAACAGATAGGATTAGCTAGAATGACACGAGTAACGTCTTTCAAGAGCAACCTCATTTCTGCCTTGTCCCGGGGTCACACTCATACAAAAAAATGGACGATCCAGCAAGGACATAGTGGGAAGAGAGCATGACTTCCGGAACAATTTATATTACCAGGGGAAAATATATATACTACGTTACGCAATTTCATTACTTTGAAAACAAGCACGCAAGCTCTCTCATGTACCCAGACAAAACGGGAATATAATGTGACGTAAAACTAGGAATTACTTAAATCGCTATAAAATGTTCTTTTAATTTTCGGTTTCTTCGAGCAGAAAGCCTCACTGAATGCATTTCTACAAGCGCCAAAACATTTATCCCACGTGTTTATTTTAAAAGTTTTTAATTTCAAGTAATACGTTTAAAGAGTTTTGAAAGGAAATGCAAGATGTCTTCCTTTAAAATAAATGTTCATTTCTTGATTTTAATACATTTTGAAAACTTTATAAAATAAGGAACAAATGGGGACAAAAATCTACTGTTGGAGAACTTGTCCGAGAAATGCATCATTGAGAGAGAGAGAGAGAGAGAGAGAGAGAGAGAGAGAGAGAGAGAGAGAGAGAGAGAGAGAGATGTGTTTGAATATTAAATATGACCTATATCATGAATGTTATTTCGAACCCAAAACATTATTATACCATCAACAAGTACAAACATATCGTTCAACTGCTCATGTCAATACATCATGTCAGATACAAACCCTTTACCCCCCAAAAACCCGACCCAATAACCAAGACTGGAAAAAAAAATAAATAAATAAAAAAAAAAAAAAAAAAAATATATATATATATATATATATATATATATATATATATATATATATATATATATATATATATATATATATATATATATATATATGTATGTATATATATGTATGTATATATATGTATGTATGTATATATAATATATATATATATATATATATATATATATATATATATATATATATATATATATATATATATATATATATATATATATATATATATATATATATATATCCTAATAGGGAAAGATTGAAATATATTTGTGGCTCCTTTTCCCACACAACTTATCTTCTCTCTTTGCACTCGGATTATAAATATTTTTCTCTCTAACTACCTATTGGTGTAAACCATTGGAGTTGTTTAATGTAAACCATCCTACGCGTTACGGTAGCGTTGAGGTGTTAAAATGGGCCTCCTCCCAATCTGTAAATATTTCTATCATATCTGCTAGATGTAAATATTTATATCGGTTTACGCTTTCCTTCGGTAAATCACTGAAAAATTCAAATGTATCTATATTTCTATATGATTAGCTCATTTTCTTGTTTTACAGTTGCTGTGAAAAAGCCAAGCGTGTTGCCTGTATTAGTTAAATAAGTTTAAATGCTTAATCTAATTATATGACCTTTTGAAAATGCGTTGTCTATAAAACAACATTTTACATTGCATTTTAGGTCTCTATTTATTGATCATACGAATTATCGCCGACAAATCAGACGAATTATCGCCGACAAATCAGACGAATTATCGCCGACAAATCAGACGAATTATCGCTGTAGCAAAGTTGAGGGGTGGAAAGCCGTTGGAGTCAGAAATTGCAACAACCATTGCTCCATTTACGTAACGTATTTTCGTCTCCTGGGTAATTAATCTTCAATCAATCATCACCTTTCTATTAAATGTCGTAGTTTGCAATATTCAAACAAATTTACAACCTTGACTCTCCATTTAACTAGCGTTTGAGGAGGAAGAATCCGTTAAAAGCTAATTACCCATGATTGGGCATCACTTATTCAGATCGCGCTATTATCGGGATGCAAGCCATTTCAAATTGGTGAAGGTCCCTAACCGGGATCATCTCTCTCTCTCTCTCTCTCTCTCTCTCTCTCTCTCTCTCTCTCTCTCTCTCTCTCTCTCTCTCTCTCTCTCTCTCTCTCTCTCTCTCGTGGAAGAGTATTCAGCTGGAAGACTTGAGCCAGAACGAAAGCTAGTATCCAAGAGGCAAGTGAGACACAGCGACCCTGACAAATAAGGAGAAGGTGCATCAATTATTTACATATCAGTTTATATACTTCAGACCTAGAAAGAACAGCACTCTAACCACAAATTTCAAATTCTATATAAACCAAGAAACCATAACTTACCGTACTGTAGAGGTTGATAATTTAGCAATATAAATTCAGAATGTTTTTTTTTTTATTTTGTACTTGTATTGGTCGAATATATATATATATATATATATATATATATATATATATATATATATATATATATATATATATATATATAAAACACTGTTACTGCTTTTTTTCGAATTTGGGAATAATTAGTTGTTCTAAATACGAACGGTAGTCAAAGCCAGCAAGAAAATAGAGATAAATATTTTTTTTTTCTTCTGCTATCACGTTCAACCTTATCTTGATCTCATAAGAGGCGGAAACGTCTCATCATCTCAAATGGAAGTTGAAGAAAATGATTTTGCAATGTCAGCCATTTTGCTCGTTTCTCTAACATCTTTTATCTCACGGTACGGTCAGGGCTTCAGATTTAACTCTGTAATTCAGACATAACTCTTTCAGCTGACACTGTTCCTCATCAAAATGTTCCGGTTTTACGTCACGGACTCCCTTTTCTACCAAGGGCTAGGACGGTTGCCTTCTTGCGAAGGACTTATTTTGGCAGATGTAATCGTTACCCTGAGTGCATGCCCTTGCTAACCTCAGAACGAGACGGGGCGCGGACCCTCGACCTGGCGTCTCAGAGTCGCGGATGTTACCGCTTGAGCCACGGTGACTACGTTCCTCATCAAAATATTATAACTAAATATGACTAAAAACTTTATGGAATCCAATTCTCCACTTATTGATAGTCAATTCGGGTAAAAAATGTTGTTCTATGGACAGTTTTCGATGAAAATGGCCGAGTCGAAGCATAAACCCATTCGCCTTTATTGCATGCAGAGCCAACACGTGCTTTTTACTGCTATCTAAAATGCTATCAAACTCCTCCCTTTTATTTTCGCTCTTTCTACAATCACTCACATTCAGAGACCCAATTTGCGAGTTTCAAAACTATGCTACAGAACATAATATACACACTCCAAACATGACTTTGGCCCGATTTCTTAAGCAGTGTAAACCTAGTATACCATATTGTTAGTTAGCTAGACACACACAAATGGATTTCATAAACGCATCTGACGCAGTTCTGTGTATGGCTAGGATCCCGTACGGAATCCTAGCCATACACAGAACTGCGTCAGATGCGTTTATGAAATCCATTTGTGTGTGTCTAGCTAACTAACAATATGGTATCCTAGGATTACACTGTTTAAGAAATCGGGCCTTAGTCATGTTTGGAGTGTGTTTATTATGTTCATTAGCATAGTCGGGCCTAAGACTAATAAAAAAACATTCTTTTTTTATAATATCTAATAAAAGTTTATCTATTTCATATCTATATTCACTTTTTATTTATCTTTATCTTTTTTGTTGTGTCGTCAAAGTTACCCACTTATTGTAATTTAAAGATTTTGCATTTAGTAAGCCTCTCTAAACTTGTTGATTTAATGCAATTTCACTTAACACTAACCTCTCTATATGTAAACTGATATCGACTTCTCTGCTCTCTAAGTTGAGAACTAATTATTCTCATTGAAAGGAAAACAAATATGGCAATGATGCCGATAATAACGATACTGTATCGAGTGTTATTATTACTATATTATTAACATTATTGTTAACATTTTTATTACATCATTACTATTTTCTATGAAAGCTACATTTAAATTAACTGTATGTATTACCCTCTTACTTATTAGTTCAATTACATGTCTCCTTATAAGTTACTATTATTTTTAAAAGAATAACCACTGTACAAAAATGGAAATAAATGTTTGTTTGTTTGTTCTCCCTAGTCTTAGTCCATCCCTCCCAACCCCCTCTTTCTTCTTCCAGCCTCCTCATCATTGCTATCAGGATTCCCTTTCCCTGTAATCTCATTATTTTCCTTCGACCGTTTGTACTCTTACATGAAATATTGGGAAAATCAGAAAAATAGTCCTGCTTCTCTCTCTCTCTCTCTCTCTCTCTCTCTCTCTCTCTCTCTCTCTCTCCTCTCTCTCTCTCTCTCTCTCTCTCTCTCTCTCTCTCTCTCTCTCTCTCTCTCTCTCTCTCTCTCTCTCTCTCTCTCTCTCTCTCTCTCTCTCAAACAAGATATGTACAGCCGAACTGCAGCCTTTACTAGTGGTAGTCTCATCTTCAACAATATTCCTGCAAATTTTCTGCAGATATTTATATTATCAACAACTATGCTACTTCGCCCCATAATACCCAGCAGAATGTTACATTAAAAAGTGCATTAAGTCAGTAATGATGATGATAAGCCAACAAATATTAGAGTAACGTAGTATTAATAAGGCAATATTTACTAAAAAAATATTTAAAATATTTTACTCAAGTTGCATGCTCCAATTTGTAATAAAAGATACTGAAAAGCATACATAAACACACAGACGGATGGATAGGTAGAAGGATAGATATGTAGATAGAGAGCTAGACAGATGGATAGATATATAGATAGACAGAGAGATAGATAGATAGACATAGAGAGAGGGAGATATTTAGGTAGACATAAATAGATAGATGGATTGGTGGATAGATAGATAGATGGATGAATAGAGAAAGAGAGAGGGAGAGTGTTTTATAGAAGTTCAAATGATAATATAAAAGAAGTTATGAGTTACACAATTCTTAAAGGTGAAAACCGGATCCTATGGAACTTGTTGATGGATGTACGGAGAAGAATACACTTGTACTTCCTCTTTGTTGTAAATACTTATGATGATGTCATAGGAATGAAGTAATTGCAATTTTCACTTTTCTTATTTCAAGGAAATTATTATTTTGCTAAGGATATTTCAAAGTTAGTTGGATACATAT
>JAXCGZ010009600.1:2500-10000 GCA_037179515.1 Halocaridina rubra
TTACTGATAAAATTTATAGTAATATTGAAAATAAGAAAATATCACTTTTATTATTGTTAGATTTGTCTAAAGCATTTGACAGTGTACACCATCAAATTCTAATGAGAAAACTTTCCAAAGTTCATGTTGACTCATTTTGGTTCGAAAATTATCTGAAAGATCGAATTCAATCAGTTCGAATGGGCTCGACTCTCTCTTCTTCTTTAGATATCAGTTTTGGCGTTCCTCAGGGTTCAATTTTGGGTCCTCTGCTTTTCTTAATATATGTTAATGATTTACCTCAATTTATAAGAGATTGCCTACTTGTTATGTATGCTGATGACACCCAGATTATGCTTACTGGTGACATTGATAGAATTCCTGAAATCTTAAAAAGGGCTGAAGATATATTAAACTGTGCCAAAAGTTATTTTAACAGTAATGGTCTTTTACTGAACGAAAATAAAACTAAATTCGTTATTTTTGGATCAAATCAATACCTGTCCCGCATTCCTGAGAACATCAGTATAAATTTCAACAATGTTTCACTCTTCCCATCTAATAAGGTTAAAAATCTAGGAGTTATTATGGACAGTACCATGACATTTAATTTTCATATCGATGAACTACATAAAAAAGTGAACGGGACCCTTATTTACTTGAACAGAGTCTATGAAAGATTCGAGCCTGATTGTAGGGTAATTGTAGTACAAACATTGATTTTAAGTATTCTCAACTACTGTCTAAGTGTTTGGGGTTCCACGACTAAGACCCAGATGTTACGAGTGAAAAGGCTCCAGAATTTTGCTGCAAGAGTTGCCATAGGGGGGGTGCATAAATATGATCACGTGACTCCCCTCTTTGAGAGATTGGGTTGGCTAAGGATGGACATGAAGTTCATATATAATATCTGTCTTTTAGTTTTTAAAATAAATCATGGAATATTACCGGAATGGCTCTTCTCATTGCCAACAGTTAATCAAGTGCGTATCAATAACGTCAACACCAGATATCAGAATTCTTTTTACGTGCCCAGAACTTCCACTGATATTGGGGCAAGAGCCTTAAATGTAATGGGCCCGAGACTTTGGAACTCTTTACCCGCAAACTTAAGAAGTTGCCAAACATTACCCTCACTTAAATCTCATCTTTTAAATCACCTACTTAATAAGTGATTTTAGTCTCATTATTATCCTCCCATTGGGTAGACGAAGTGTACGTATGCATATTTTAATGTGTAAATTTTTTGATTTTGTGCTTTGCAAATTTCATTTGTTTTATTTTGACATTTTACATTGTAATTTGTAATTAGATTAATTATCATGTAATAGCCATTTTTGATGGAATAAAGTTTTTGACTTTGACTTTGACTTTGACTCTCTCTCTCTCTCTCTCTCTCTCTCTCTCTCTCTCTCTCTCTCTCTCTCTCTCTCTCTCTCTCTCTCTCTCTCTCTCTCTCTCTCTCTCTCTCTCTCTCTCTCTCTCTCTCTCTCTCTCTCTCTGGTAGAAGGCAAATAAGTACATAAAGAGTAATAGTGTGTTATTCTCTATTTTTAGGTTTCTTTGTTTGCTCTTTTGTCCCTCTGGGTTTCTTTTACGTCCTGATCCTTTAGTTTATTTTTTATTTCATTTTCTTTCATTTTTCTTCTTCTATTTCAGTGTTTATTGCATAGCAGCTTTGTGGCTTTGATGTTTTCAAGAAACTCCAAAATATTTTTTCTCTATCTATTTATTTATCTATCAATCTAGCTTTCTATCTATCTATCTATTTATCTATCTACCTATCTATCTACCTATCTATCTATCTGCCTATTTGTCTATCTACTTAGCAATCTATCTATCTATACGTTTCAATCTCCTCTTTCTCTTTTGCACGCACAATCAATCACTCACAGTGAAATGAAGTTATTTTGGAGAGAGAGGAGAGAGAGAGAGAGAGAGAGAGGAGAGAGAGAGAGAGAGAGAGAGAGAGAGAGAGAGAGAGAGAGAGAGAGAGATGAATACAAACATTCACAAATGTATCTAAATTTGGTATGGCTGTGTAAAGCTAAATTCATATCATTATTATTTTTCTTCTTGCTTTTTTCTTTTTTTGCATTTTAATTAGGTAGTGTCCTTGATTTAGTAACAAAAGGTCTCTCTCTCTCTCTCTCTCTCTCTCTCTCTCTCTCTCTCTCTCTCTCTCTCTCTCTCTCTCTCTCTCTCTCTCTCTCTTTGTATAAGCCGTAATTCCTCTGAACTGTTTAATTCCGCTATGTGTAATTGCAGGGAGGGTTGGGAATACATATCAAAAGGACTCAGAAATTAGTATTTTAATTATGTTTATTATTATTGTTATTATTATTATTATTATTATTATTATTATTATTATTATTATTATATTATTATTATTATTATTATTATTATTATTATTATTATTATTATTATTATTATTATTATTATTATTATTATTATTTATTATCATTATTATTATTGCTATTATTATTATTATTTTTTTTCATGAGTGTGACACCGGGACAGGCAAAAACCTGCCCACATCAATAAAGGCACAGGCTAGAGAAAACATTAAGACGAAGGAAAAGATAAAGGTTATGGACAAGGCAGAGATAAGGTAATGACACACAAATGAATAGGGCAGACTGAAAGAATAGTCAAAGTACTGTGGACCTAGAGGTATGGAGTATTAGACCCTGAGATGACGATAGATCTTCTTTGTGAAGGGAGATAGTTTATAAGAATTAGGAAAGACAGAAAGAGGAGGAGAATTCCAGAGTCTGGAGGTAGATGGTAAGAAGCAGTCGCTGCACCGACCAATAAGCGAGCTACAAATCTCCACACAGTACCTGTGGGATGAGGCCACTTGGTGAGTGTTACGCAGCCTCGTCAGTGGGGGATGGATGCAACTCGCCACCTCATCAGAGCAGTGATGGATGTAGTGGCGATAGAATAGAGAAAGGGATGATACCTTACAACAAAAAGAAAGAGAATCCAGATTAGAAGTAAGAGAAGGGACATTAATGAGTCTGGCTGCCTTAGATTCAAGCCTATCAAGGAGCTAAGTTTAAGAAGAAGCACCCCAAATATGTTAGCAGTATTCTAAGCAGGGCCGGATAGGACCTCTATATATTTCAAGTAACTGCAAAGAGTTAAAGTAATGGCGAAAACGAAACAAAACCCCCATTTCTTTGAATGCAGAATTAGAAATTTAGATTATGTGATTCCTCCAAGACAAATTAGAGGGTATATGGATTCCTAATATGTTGATAGAATTAAGAAGGCAAATTTAGTTAGTTTAGAAGACAATAGGGTTATCAGGAGGAGAAGAAGATAAAGAGATTGCCAGAAACTGCGTTTTGGAGGCGTTAAATTTAAGTAAATTCCGGGTGTCCCACTCAGATACCCTCTGCAAATCGGAGTTGAGAGTAGAAGAAAGAGTGATACGAGAGTGATTTAGTAGATGAAGGTTGTGAAGAAAAGGCAGAGGAAAAATGTAGGGTAGAATTGTCGGCAAAGGCGTGAAGAAGAGAGGCAGTTGGGAACTGTTGCAGATCATTGATGAAGGGAAGGAACACAGTAGGTGAAATAACAGTGATCGGTGGAACACCACTGGTAACAGGGAATGGGCTAGATGTTGCATCAGAAAGCGTCAGGAAGAAAACTGGAAATCAGAGAACAGAGAGAAAGGGTAAAGTCATAGGTGGGGAGGTGAACAACAGAGCCTTGTGCCAGACTCTTTCAAAAGCCTTAGAGATATCAAGGGCGACGAGTGAGGATTCCCCATAGACCCCCAGAGAAGATGACTATACATGAGTAAGATAGGACAGGAGGTCACCAGTGTATCTTGCCTTGCGGAAGACGCACTGGTGATCGTAGATAAGTGAGTTAGATTCAAGACACTTCAAAAAATGATCATTGACCAAAGTTTCAAAAACTTTAACGATAGAAGAGGTAAGGGCAATAAATCGGTAGCTTGGAGGAATAGAGCGGTCACCCTTCTAAGGAACAGGCTGCACTAGAGCATGCTTCCAAGATGAAGGTTTGATACTGGTTGAGAGAATGAGGCGAAAAAGATGGCAAAGCACGGGAGACAGTTATCTGCAAACTACTTAAGGAACCTTGCAGAGATGTCATCGGGACCAGATGCCTTGTTCGTCTTTAGCGAGCAAAGAACCTTATGAACTTTGCATGGAAAGAGGATAATGGAGGGTAGGGAGTTAGGGAGGGGTTAAGATTGAGGTACATGGGCACTGGAATCGTTTACGGAAGAGTTGGCAAAAAATGAGAGCCAAATAAAGTGGCTTTGTCAGAGGGAGAGCAAGCTATTGAACAGTGGTTCTCAAACATTTTGATATTGTTACCCCTGGCAGTGCTGTGAGAGATCACCATTACCCCTACCCCCCATTCCTCTTTATTATGTGAAATTAAAGGAAACAAAAATATTGGAATATTTCATAATTAATGCATTTTATATTAAGATATTAATTATTCTTTAGAAATAACGAATTTAGACATTATTACGTTGACGAAAGATAAAATTAAAGAATTGTTCCTTTTATCACAAATTGGAATGAAATCATCATTTCTTTGGTAATAAAGATCAAATATATATTATTGCAGCATTAATTTAAAAAATATCGAAATGCTAAATTTTATATGTAAGAAATAAAATTTCCATAAGAAATGAAGAATTCAGACAATTTCTTTGACAAAAAATTAAAGAATTGTTCTTTTGAGGAAAAAAAATGAAATGAAAGCATTCTTTCCTTGGTAACTGAAAGAAAATAAAGACTTTATTGTTGCATTATTAATGTGTCTTTCAGCTGGTTCCTAGCTTTGGTTTTCATAGAAACTAAAGCCGAGAAACCAGCCTCGCATCGGTAAGTTGTGGCAAAAAGGATGAGCACATTCAGAACTCTCTGTGAGAAAATGGGATATTCCTTCACCAGTTTCCCCCAAAACGTAGGCAATTCTTCATTTTGAGAATCCACTTCCAGGGTTTTATCCTCTTTTAATTCAAGAAATTCGAGCTTTGCTGCTGTGATACTGTCCTCAATCACTTCTTCATCAACAGTATAAGGTTTAGTTACCCAAGCTCTCTTCCCTCACTTATCAAGGTCAGAAAAGTAACTGCTGACTGTTTTAGTCATAATACTAAGATTTCACTTCAATAAGATCAACAAATGAACATTCTTCACTGATACTGGTTAGTAGTGTTGTCAGTTCTGAAAAGACTGTCGTGTCACTAGCCTGAACACGATGCTGATAAAGCTGAATTTTTCTCTGAAAGCAGCAACTTTATCTTGGGTGCCTAAAACGTTTACATTATTTCCCTGAAGTGATAAGTTCAGGGAGTTTACATCACCAAAGAAATCTGCAAGGTAGGCAATTTTTAACATGAACTCTTCACTCTTCATTTTCTCAAGTAGATTTACTTCTTTGGCAGTTTTTAGCTCTCAAGGAAACTAGCTATTTCCTCTTATAGCTCAAGAACACGATGCAAAGCCTTAGCCCGTGATAACCATCTCACTTCAGTGTGAAATAAAAGCACAGTGTCGCTTGCACCCATTTCTTGACATAAAGTATTAAATATTCTCGACTTCACAGCACTCCCTTTGATATGGTTAACTATTTCCACAACATTTGATAAAACATCTGCAAGATCATTACGAAGAGTTTTCATAACTAATATATGGCGATGAATCATACAGTGTGTGAACTGAATGTGTGGACGATATTTCTCACACACGCTTTTAACCCTGAATAGACTTCTGTCATTGAAGGTGCTCCATCTATACAAATCCCAACTAGTTTTGTCCAGTCAATACCTTTATATTGCAAAAACTTGTCATCTATATCAAACACATCCTTGTTCTGAGAACAAGTATTAACTGAATGCCCTTTAATGTAGGGCGCATATACAAGCAGTTGTGAACATGAAGGCACATCATTAGATTCCTTGGGCTGAAAAGCATAGGAAGGGTTGCTCTTTAGTTCCATTGTTACCTGCTCAAGAATGTCTGTACTCATCTCGGCGATATGTCTTTTTACTGTGGCATTAGAGAGTGGAATCTGTTTCATCTTTTTTGCTTGTTCCTCACCAAGCACAAGCTTTGCAGTTTCAATCAAAAAGCAAAATTACCCCATCAACTGCAGAATATTCACGAGAGACAGTGGAGAGTTCGTAGCAATCAACAAAGTTATCTCCTACACTCCTACATGGCAGGTTCTCGATGTTTTGCTCGGTTACATCACAAAGACTCTTCATGGCATTCACATTTTCTTTTGGGCTTACATTAATTGAAAAAAAAAACGAATGTTGGGGGTATACCATGCATAATTACATATGTTAAATATTAGTTTATTTAATTCTGTATTTTTAATTAATCATTTCATTAATTAATTTATATATTATTATTTATCAATTTACTGAATTTTACTCGAAAAAACTAGTAATTTATGAAGTGCCTCATTACCCCCCAGAAACGGCTTCATTATCACCATGGGGGTAATTATCCCCAGTTTGAGAATCACTGTTATAGAACCATCAGCACAAATGAGAGGAGGAAAGCTTGATTAAGAAGATTTTGGAAAGATTTTTGCCTAAAGACCAGAATGATTTGTCAGTGGGCAAGGAGTTAAGGCCATCAACTTTCCTTCTCATAAAGGAAGTCTTAGACCTTCGAATCTGAGAAGTACAGCGTTTCCTAGCTACAATAGAAGCAAAGCGAATTAAATCAGGAGAGCCTTGGTACGACCGGTGTGCCCAATTCCTGCTTGAATAGCCATGAAGCAGGTACGGTCAAATCAAGGATTTGGGGTAGAAAAAGTTTCCATAGAAGGGGATGTATGCCTCCATTCCCAAGCTTATGATTTCGGCAAGTTTTAGGATTACCTAATCAGGGCTGTGGGATCGAAAGCAGTAGTTATCCCATGGGAAGTCAAAGAGGAAGTTATGCAAATCTTCTCCTTATGTACCCCAAAAGTGCCAAAGGCGGCACTGAAGAGGAGGGATTGGGGAAGGGGGAGTGAAAATGGAAGAGATTGAGATCACAAATTGGTCGGATTTGCCAAGAGGGGAAAGCACAGAATAAGAGTAATTAGAAGAAAGAAATAGGTCAAGAGTGTTGGCTAAATGTTCGTGCCGATTTGGAACATGAGTAGGATGTTTGCTAATTTGCTCCAGATCTTGAGAAATAGAGAAAGCAAGCGCCTCATTTCCTCCCATATCAGTGTGAGAGGAATTAAGCCACTCACTGTGGCGTACATTGAAGTCTCCAATATAGAGAACTTCGGCATGTAGGTGAGATGATAACAAGGACAGATATTCAAAGGACACAAACTTTGTGGAGTTTGGAGAACAGTAGCAGAAGCAAAGGAATATAGTGGTAGTGGAGAGATAGATTTTCAGCCAGAGAACATCAGATTCAGGAGATTCAAAGTCCATGAGTCTTGCAATAGGAGTGTTGGTGCTGCAGTAGGCACATACCCCACTTTTGGAACGAAAACGAGAATACAGGTAAT
>JAXCGZ010009600.1:25000-35000 GCA_037179515.1 Halocaridina rubra
TCCATTCCAAGTGCTTTACCTGCTTTCTCTTCATACAATGCGCTTTTCACCTCCTCTCTTGTAATCTCTCTCTCATTTTCATCTCCCATTACTGGCACTTGAACACCCCCACTGCCACTATAGCTGCCTCTCTGTCTTCCTCAGTATTCAGCAAGCACTCAAAATATTCTGCCCATCTTTTCCTTGCATCATTCCCTCTTAACATCTGTCCATTCACATCTTTCACTGTCTCTTCCATCCTCGATCCACCCTTCCTTACTCTCTGCACTTCTTTCCAAAGCTTCTTTTTATTCTCCTCATATGAACTACTAAAATCCTGTCCCCACCTAACATTTGCCAACCTCTTCTCTTCCTCTACCTTCCGCTTGGTTTCCACATTTTTCTCCCTATATCTTTCATACTTCTCCCTACTTTTACACTGCTGCCATTCCTCAAAAGCCCTCTTTTTTACTTCCACCTTCATTTTCACCCTTTCATTCCACCACTCGCTGCCCCTCCTCATGCCACCTCCAACAAACCTCTTTCCACACACATCACTTGCATGTCAAACAAAACATTATTTCATCAACCCCCATTCCTCCTCTAACTCCCCAACTTCTCTTTCTTTCATCCTGTCATATGCCACTTTCAACCTGTCCCGATATTCCTGTCTTTTCTCAGGCTTTTTCGACTCTTCTACCTTCACCATTTCCCTTCTACATCGCCCCACTCTATTTTCCCACTCTTTTGCTACTACCACTTTTGCTTCAACCAAAAAATGAGCAGACATCCCAGCAGCCACTCCCCTAAATGTATGCACAACTTTCACTCTACCAATCATGCTCTTTGCTACCAACACATAATCCATCAATGCTCTTTCTTTCACTCTTCCATTAGCCACTCTCATCCATGTATACTTATGTATTAACTTCTTCTTGAAAAAAAACTATTACCTATCACCACCTCTTGCTCCACACACATATCTAACAGTCACTCGCCACTCTCATTCCCACCTGGTACCCCATACTTTCCCACAACACCTTCTATTTCTCCATCACCCACTCTGGCATTCAAGTCACCCAACACAACTACATAGTTCCTTCTACTCAGACCATCCACACACCTAGTTAACTCATTCCAGAATTCATCCCGCTTTTCCTCACTTCTCACATCCTGGCCCATATGCACTAACAAAAGCTCAACATTTTCTACCTATCCTAGCCCTCACCCACATCAGCCTAGATGACACTTCTTTCCATTCCACTACCTAACTTACCATCCATTCACTCAGCAATAATACCACACCTTCTCTCGCTCTCCCCCTTTCAACCCCAGACACCCTACCCGTCACATCACCAAATGCCACTTTTCCTTTTCCTTTCATCTTCGTCTCACACAATGCCAATACATCCATCCTCCTCCTACCAAACATATATCCAATGTCACATCTTTTGCTCTCTATCGTACTACAAACACGCACATTTAGACACCCTAAAACTATAGTTTGGGGAGAAGTTATTCTCCCCTCAACTCCCCTTCTTCTTTGACGTCTTGCAGGAGGTTAATACAAAGAGGGGCATTCCCAGTCCCCTCGCCCCGTCCACTTTTAGACCCCTCTATTCTTTGATGTTGTGCCCGCCACCACAGGGCATCAATGGGTGTGAACTATGTGTCAGTAGTAGTATTTGTTGTCTTAGTAATAGTATGTATGTATTATTATTATTATTATTATTATTATTATTATTATTATTATTATTATTATTATTGTTATTATTATAACTGAAACATGTATATTATGTCCATTATATTACCAGAACTCAATAGGAAAGTATGACCTCCTGCACTGATACCGGCATGATCGCTATTGCATTGTAGGTAGCGAGCTTCTCTCTTTAGTAATTAACTTCAAATATTAACGGAAAAATATCTGAATATGAGTCACTGATTATTTTGATCTTGGAGGCATTTCTAAGGCTACGGTGTTATAATTATAAATTATTATTATTATTATTATTATTATTATTATTATTATTATTATTATTATTATTATTATTATTATTATTATTATTATTAATATTATTATTATTATTATTATTATTATTATTATTATTATTAGACTTCTTTGTTTGTTTGATGGTACCCATAATTAAATTTTGTTCTAACAACCCTTATTTCTATAAAGCCTTTTTGTAATCTCCTTCACCTTTTATATTGTGTTAGTATGTTCTTCGTGATCAGTTCTGCCATTTATGCATGTCGAAGACTTTGAAAAAACTCAGTCGTGGGGCCTCTTATCTTATAGTCCCTACCAGCTTACTTGGCAAAATGAGTACTCAAGTGATAATGACATCGATTTGTGGTACCATGAGCTTAAGCACGATATCAGACAAGCTTATACTTATAACCTTTTATCTGTTAGCCTTACTACATACACATCCATGGCCTCAGTTCCCCTTATAAATGGTGTGGCCGAGTCAAAGCACGCGTCCACCAGAAGCTTATTCGCTCGAATCACGCTCATTTCCTTAGGGATAAAGACTGACCACATTCCCCGCACCAAGGCAAGGATCTTTGACTGTGAGCCCCGACAATCGTGGTTGCTTTACCTCCAACGCTTCCTCTCAAGGCAACCCTTCCAAACACGCGATCCAAATTTCAGTTCTGAACATGTTATTATTATCTGTATAAGGAGAATAGGAATATCTATGTTCTTATCTAATTGTGCTCACGGGAAAGAGCCGCATGCTCGTAACTTCCCGTTTCCTGATCGGTTCAATTTTTATTTGCGCATGCACATGAATATATTAGAAAATAAGTACAACTACACTTAAAGGAGAGAGAAAACAAATGAACGAAGTTATGATGAAGAAGTGAGGAACGAAAGTATACAGAAACGGTAAAAAGGCTTTTCATATAAGACGACATTTGATCTAAAAATATCTTTCTCTTATTCTGCAGCTTTTTCCCATGTTCATATCTTTAAATATATATATATATATATATATATATATATATATATATATATATATATATATATATATATATATATATATATATATATATATATATATATATATATATATATATTAGACGAAAGAAAACTGACAATGACATACACAACCTTTGGCACCATGATAGTGTGAAACTGCGACAAATAAGCAAGCACCAAAAGAATTTATTCAGGGATCTACTCTCTATTACCAACGAAAACTGAAACAGATTACTTTTATATCCAGAGCACTTTCCCACATCAGAAAATTAGTGATCATATCTCCCTTTCTGGCACTCCAGAAATGTTGATAAAAGTAACTTGGCTCTTCCCAAGAAATTCTCACCCACATTATTAAATGCTAATTTTACTTTAGAAAGGAAAAATTAAATGAAAGATGCTTTGGCGTCTGTCATGGACATCTTATGCATTACAATCACGTTTAACACCTCTAGACTCATATGCAGGTTACCCGATTCCAGGAAATTTCCTCGTTTAAGTCACAGTATTTCCAAAGGCAGACTACATGATTCGAGAAAACTTCCTCATGTCATTCCTTTGCTTAAAAATACTTATTGAGACAATGTGAAAAATTATTGGTCCATAACTTAATATTCCAAGTATTATACAGATTATTTCGGTTTCCTATGATCATGTAAAAGTACAGTATTATGTAACTGAGACATAACACTACTAAAAAGTACTAGATATTAGGCACTGTTGGAGGGACTAAAAAAAATCAAAGCTCTTATTTCAACATAATAATACCTGAGAACTTCCACAAAATATGACCGGTACAAAGACAGCTGACTTGTTTATTGCACTTCCCGTCGTACTTTGGAAGGGTACTACTGTGAAATTAGCCTTGCCAACAAAGTTATTCCATCATGTGAAAATCGAGATTGCATTGCAAATAAAACCTCGATGGACACGCATGAATGGACACTCAGAATCAAAATCGTACTTGACACCATCCACTCACTCCATGATAAAAACATAATATTTTCAATGTGAATTGAGCACAACTGAAGACGAAGAACTGGAATAAGCCCAGGGCCTTGCTCCACATTGTCAGTATTTCTCAAAGAGAGATACTGCAATCGACTGGCGCACTGGAACAAAGTTCTTCCAGTCTCAAAGCGCCTGCGAACATAGCCTTGGACTCAGGTACTTTTAGCCTCAACAAAATTATGACAGATATACTGGGACGAAGATCTTCAAGTGCCAACACAACTCTGCTTAAATAATTGAACACAAGGCCTCCTCGTCTCAACATTACTCCGAGAAATGACACACATCCTTATTATGTAAGGGACCATTTGATTTCAATAAAACTGACTAAATCAATGGAACCACACTCTTCAGAGGTAAACAAAGTTCACATGTAGCAGGTTGAGCCATGGCATCAGCCACCCGTTGCTATACTACAGATGAAGGTCTTTTATACTTAAATAGGAAGGTCCTGGACAGCTCGATGTTAAGTCTTCCCTCGGTTACAGATCCATTTTTGTGCCTACATATACACAGAACATTATCCCTTTACATGCGAAAAGTCACAACACTCCCCATCTCTATTTCTGTGCTTGGTTCCCAGGCACGATGAAGGCAATTTTCTTCTCCTGTTGTGGTGTAACAGTCATAAAAAATAAAAGTATTGGATATCCCTTTGCCTCAGTGTACTCTATTCACAGGTTTATTTTATTCTACTGAAGAAAACTTTCTTGTTTTCTTTATTTATCTTAAGGTGGGGGGGGGGATTTGCTACTGATCTAGTTGCAAAATTCAGACTTCTATGAAGAGTCAAAATTCGTTAATAAACTAATGAGCCATAACGCTTAATGTGAAAAAAAATATATATTCACAATTTAATATTTATGAAAGCTGAAGATAAAAGCTGATAAATTTATTGAATAATTAACTTGTACGTAAATATGTGAAAATGCCCAGGAAATATCAATAAACTATGCAAACATATTTTTTTTATTATCGACACAACTGCACGGACACACTTAGTTCCAAAGTCAACAGCAAAATGCTGGTGATATCCTCAAGATTCCTTTTGTTATTTCTTTGGATTGCTCGAAAATACAAAACGAAAAATGATATGCAACGAAGCTCAACATGCATATACTGTATATATATATATATATATATATATATATATATATATATATATATATATATATATATATATATATATATATATATATATATATATATATATATATATATATATATATATATATATATATATCTTGTAAGAGAAGGTAACTCTGAAATATTTATATTATATATATATATATATATATGTGTGTGTGTGTGTGTGTGTGTGTGTGTGTGTGTGTGTGTGTGTGTGTGTGTGTGTGTGTGTGTGCTAGGCTTTGTTGCGTAATTATTTTGCGTTTTTTGTTTTCGAGTAATCGTAAAATTTTTATTCTTATACAAATTAAATGTATATATGCATACATTGATATATATATATATATATATATATATATATATATATATATATATATATATATATATATATATATATGTGTGTGTGTGTGTGTGTGTGTGTGTGTGTGCGTGCGCGCGCGTGTGTGTGTGTGTGTGTGTGTTTGTGTGTGTGTGTGTAATGAGTCGCTTGTGGGCAAAAAATATTAAAATCCGAGGACTTATCGATTTCGCTTTATCCCTGAAGATGGATATTCAATCCATACAATTGCTTGGTACTGTGGAATTTTAATCTCACTCTTACAAACAGACCTTTTAATTACCTAAATAGTAAAAGTATACTCTAGAAGCTTTGCTAACGAACTAGAATCATTTGAAGGAGAAGTACAAATACGAAGAGATAAGCAGGCAAAACAGAGACTTTAAAACAGGGATACGCACAAACGCGCATGGGCGTAAGCACACAGAATAGTAACCCTACAAAGGCAGAAATAACAAATAACAGTGAAATGGTAAGAAAGCAGTAATAGTGGAAGAGAAATGAAATGCAATAAAGGAACGAGACAGAAGAGGAAAAAGTGAAGAATCACCTTGCAATGCGCTGCATTACCGGAAGTGGGTGCATGAACCATATGCTAATTACAGGAGTTACTTCTCCTAACTTGGTTTTATATCTACTTGTTGCTGCCTCTGCTGCCTAGCCTGGATGGTGCATTCTGTTCACTTCCGGGGGGGGGAGATAATTTCTATTACTCTTGTCGAGTTCTTAAAAAAGCTGAAAAATAAATATATCCTTAACCATTGCCCTTGAAGATTTTAATTTTTGTTTAATGCATTACGGCATTTAAATGTATTTACGTACTTACATACATACATACATACATACATACATACATACATACATACATACATACATACATACATACATACAGACAGACAGACAGACAGACAGACAGACAGACAGACAGACAGACAACTACAAGTAATTTCAGACATACATACATACATTCATACATATATACATACATACATGCATACATACATACATACATACATACATACATACATACATACATACATACATACATACATACATACATACATACATACATAACATACATACTAAATCACATTACTCGTTAATAATAGTTAGGAAAATAAAAAGAAAAAATATAAAATGAATAGCTACTTCAGAACCTTTGTGACCTGGTTAAGAAAAAGGTCATTCAGTGACTGAGCCAACCAGCGTAGGAAAGTTCATGCAGTGGGTATGAATGGGTGGCAGGAATTGCCCCAGATATTTGTCGTGACTAGAATGGCTCTTTCCTTTGCTTTCTCTTAAGCCAACCGAGATAGTGGGTGAAATTTTGTACAGTAAGCGCGCCCGTGGACGATCGCAAGTGATCGCGTGTATTTGCTTCTCGATTCCCAGTTGAAATACCCCCAGATGTTTATCCTCCAGCGTGCTTGTTAATGCCTCACTTCTTCGTATTTCGAAGCATTAATACCTATGTTTACTTGCTTATTTTTTTTCTTTTTTGCTCGTTTGTGTCACCTTTTCGCCTTTCCCAGTTAAAATACGTTTGTTTATCCCCTCCCCCCTAATGCTTTTTAATATCTCGAAGCACATAAGCAATCAAGATGGCGAGTAAACACATATAATTTAGTTTAAAGAGTTAAGTCAATGCCCGAACTTACTTGGGAAATTCCAAGTTCTTTACTTATTTAAAAGTTTGCCCGTGGCTTGATAGTTTTGGATGAAATATTTCTCACTCACTTCTATAACTTTAGTTTTTTTATTATATTTATTTCTTCTTCATCATCTTCTTCTTCTTCTTCTTCTTCTTCTTCTTCTTCTTCTTCTTCTTCTTCTTCTTCTTCTTCTTCTTCTTCTTCTTCTTCTTCTTCTTCTTCTTCTTCTTCTTCTTCTCAAGCTTACCATTCCTGCCAGATAAGTATGACCCCATCATAACAATATCATCAGCCCTGTTTCCAACTCAGAATCTACATAAACTTTTTCTTTTTTATTATTGGTTTCTTTTTTATTGAGTTACATTGGGCAAACAACATTAATTCTAACTTGCATCGTGCATAAAGTGAATGAATAATATATATTTAATTTGTTTTGTTGTAGAGATGAATTGATTTTGGGGAGTTCTTTGAGACTAGCTTATATCCAATTACGGAAGCCATTACTCGTTACCATACTGATCCACTATTTATTCCATATATATTTAATGCCGGTTTGGCGAAGAGATGCTATATATATATATATATATATATATATATATATATATATATATATATATATATATATATATATATATATGTGTGTGTGTGTGTGTGTGTCTGTGTGTGTGTGTGTGTGTGTGCGTATATATATATATATATATATATATATATATATATATATTATATATATATATATATATATATATATATATATATATATATATATATATATATATATATATATATATATATATATATTATATATATATATATATATATTTATATATATATATATATATATATATATATATATATATATATATATATATATATGTAAGTATTTAAGTGTGTTGCATGTAGGTATGCATATGTGTGTGCATGTATGTATATGCTGTGTGTGTGTAGTTCCCTTCCTTCTTTACACACACCCACACACACACACACATACACATGCAGAAAATAAGTATCCTAGAATGCAGTGATGCTAAAACACAGGTAAAGCTAATATACATTGGTAATGTCTTTTCCTGATACTGAATGTAAACAGACAGAGAACGGTTTCAGTCTTTATGACCTCCGAGTTTGCATAATTGGAAAGCGAGGAGTTATTAAAGTCGACCTTCGATTTTTTTTTTTACGGTCTTTTAGCATCCGCTGGATTTGGCGTCAGATTGTAACATTACCATGTAAATTGATATATATTTAAAATATGAATGGTGTGCAGTCTTCATGTTAAATAAAGGCTTAGAAACGTACTTTGAAATATGCTCAGTTTGGTTCAATCTCACGCTCCCCTATGACTCGTTGTCGTCTCTTATGAATCTCAAGGCATACGAAAAATACATTTTTATCCCCATCATCTTTATGGAAACCCCCTCTTAATTGCTTCCGAAGGCTCGCTGGGAATACGAAGGCATTTTTACCCCCATATTATCAGGGATATCTCTCTTTGTCGCCTCCTTCGACTCAAAAGCAATAAAAGGGCTATACTCTTTTTTGTATTAGTATTTTCCTTGGTGTTTTATATGAAAAAAATCGTTCGAGTATAGTATCCGATGTGCCTAACTATTTGAAAGTCTGTTGTACCCTACCTTAACATAACCTACCCAAACAAACCTACCCTAGATAGAATAAGTTGGGGTACAATTAACTACAAATAGTGAGGTCTACTGAATACCATAATAGCATCAAAAATCTCCGATAGAGTTTACCTCATCCAAATTAAAATATATGCCAGCGCTCGCTTACTATAGTTGCTTGTAACGGAAAGAGGTATGGCGTTCCTTACTGTGGTCGGAAACTCCTATCAACTCAGCTTGTTCAGTGAGTACACCATTACACATGTAAGAGGGTTCCATGGTGGAACAGCATCGTCGCGAGCTCTAAACCGGGTTACCTGATTAATTTTATCGTTCCGAAGTCTTATTTAAAGAAATAAAGCAGTGATAAAAATGGAAAGATATGTGTCATATTATTAAATGCGATCTACCGTCAATTTTATAATATAGTATGTGGTCTATCGACAATTCATGCATACTGTGTGGTCTACCGTCAGCGTTATTTGATAATATGTTAATTTGTTAGCAACCTAACTTAACCTAACCTTCTGCTAAATTGTAATTACCTTCTGTTAAGTCGTTTGGTTACCAAGTTCTGGTCTTTGTAGACCGTAGTGTATCCTGATTCAGAGTAGATCTCGAATATTGTTGCAGAGCTCATTCTGTGTTAACGTTAATATATATAACCTAACCTAACCTAACTCTGTGTTAATGTGTATAGTTATTATCGTTTTGTTTCTTTTGAAGAGCGCATTTTAATTTTGGGTAGATCGCAAAATATGAATGCAGACCCTAAACTACTACAATAGCAAAAAAAAAAAATAATAATAATAATTATTATGAGTCTGTTGCACATTTGTTCTCCAACAGCGAAAAGAGAGAAAACCCATTAGAGAACCACGTAACTACCTGCTTAACAACCCTTAATGGTTGTTATCGAAGGTGGTGATTATGGTCGTGATTTGGAGCCGGAATCCACCCCCTCACCGTCCCTCCTTAGCCTATTCCCCAGCGGGTACATCCATCTATTTGTCGAGCCATCACCATTATCTTTTAAATGGTGAAACTATTAACTTTATTTCTCTCACAAATGCTATATTTGTGGAAATAGTGTTACTCTTTGATATGACCGATATTTGTTGTTATGGAAGATGGTGATTCGTGATTTGAAACCCCATTTTCTTTCACCTCAAACGGTTACATCTTCCCATTAGTTAAACATTTCACCATGAATTGTTAAATGGTTATTAAGTTTATTTCTCTTACAATTGTTTTATTTGTTGCATTAGAGAAACTATTTATGCCG
>JAXCGZ010009600.1:37500-40000 GCA_037179515.1 Halocaridina rubra
AAGTACACAGTGCCGGGTTACCGAATTTGCTCTTGTGTGACGCTAGCGGTAAATTTGCTCTAGGGCATACGGCGGTACGTAGGGTGGTAGGTAGGTGGGTGGTAAGGTGGATCCACCAGTTACGGAGAAATACGCTTTGGGAGCTTATGTTGGGGGTAGAGAGGGAGGAGGGTGAGAACGCGATACGCTATACATGGTAACATTAAACACCCTTTTTGCTTTGAATATGTTCACAGCTTTACTATTAGCACCTGGTTCAATCGGTTATATGGTGGGTACTGCAATGGGTGACACTATCGTCTCGTTTGTATTAAATTTGAAAATTTGACTAAGCAATGAATTCATTTCTTTATTGGGAGGGGCCAATGGGTATTTGTGACGTTTGTCTTTTGCTTGACCCTGGATCATGAACTGGGTAACGATATGTATGTATGTGTGTGTGCATGTGTATACACATATTTACTTTGTATGGAGAATGTATTCAAGGTTATACTTAAGAAGGGTCATAACTGTGGAATGAGAGGTGCCACTGAGGTTGTATAGTGTGTGTTAGTGAGTGCACATGGAAAGTATAAAATATGGAATGTGCACAGTGGTGCACATGCAGTGCATTGTATTAGAAATGTGTTCAGTGGTGTCCATAAGTTTTACATACAGTACGTGCTCAAGGATGCACGTGAACAGTGTCGAGTTTGGAATGTACTAACTGGTGCACGTATATTGTCATAATAAGTGCTCAGCAATGCACGTAAGTGTTACATACAGCAAATTAATAAAAGGTAGTGCATACAAATGACAATCACTGATGCACACGAAAGCTGGTGTACAATCATTACTGATTACATAATGTGCACAAAGATTTACAGAAGTATTTTATGTTGATTGTGCTCAAAGGTGCACATATAAACAGTGTTTGCACAATGTGCATGAAAATACGCTTGAAATCTAGGGTGTGCGCAATGTAGCAAAGTGATGAACTTGATAACTAATGCATTCAGAATATGCACAAAGCTTAATGCATGCAAAATCTGCATGAGAGGTGGGCATGAAAAAAAAAGACTGCAGTGCATACAGAATATCTTCCTGTGCACTGTAAGCTAAATGAGATTCTGTTCACATACGAAACATAGTAACCTGAATGCGCTCTTAATCTGTGCACTAAGGTCTACATGCGACAATTTTATATATATGTGCATAAATGTGCACATGACATCTCGTGTATACAGGACATGCACAAAGGTGGACATTATAATTAATCTCCGTAAGAGCACTGAAATATGGTGTAGCAATTGTGACGATAAGAGACTGGACACATATGGAAATGCGCTGATGATTTTCCCTCTCTGAAGATATGGAAAGTTAATGGAAGGAAGTACATAGATAGATAGATGGATGGATAGATAACTAGAAAAATAGCTTTGGTACTAGAAAATCGCTAAAGTAATGAGGAGTAACAGATGTAGATTGTTATTGTATTATATATATATATATATATATATATATATATATATATATATATATATATATATATATATATATATATATATTATATATATATATATATATATATATATATATATATATATATATATATATATATATATATATATATATATATAAAGAGATAGATAGTTAGATTAATAAAGAGCTAAATAGACTTACACGAAGGAAAGGCAGATTTACAATTGAAATGTACAACTAAATGAATGGGAAGAAAAAGAGGTGGATAGTTGGATGCGTATACAGATAGATGGACATGCAGACATATAGATAGATAAATATAAAGACGGAGACGCTGGCAAGTTTAAGGTATGAATATATTATTATCCACATGAAAAGAGAGGTGGAGTATTTACTTGTTAGGTTGGTAGGGATTGCAGAAGGGAGGGAGGGAGGCATGAAAATTTTTCAAAAAGAAAGTCGGGGGGAGTAGTTTAGATATTTTTTTTCATTGGATCTCAAGTACTACATGGGAACATGTGCGAGCTGGAACTCCCTTATTTGCATGAAAGGGCACTATTACTTTCTTAGTCAATGATTTACACATACAAATTTTTTTTTATTAATTAATTGACTTTAAAATAGGGAATTCTCTGATAAAGCATAATTATCATACTGATTATGTTCGTGTAAGATAACTCGTTCTTGCACTCAATATTTAAGACACTCGAAGGACAGTCACAAAGTATTCTTACTTAAATGTATATATATCTTTAGTGCTGGATATACGCTTAATATAGGATGTAAATTGTCAGGATCACAGATATATTTGTAGAGCTCAAAATAAGACACTCCAGTAGGTCTGAAGTCCGACCACATAACACACATTTGGAGTATTCTGGGTGCACTGTTCCCGTTTATTCATAATTAATCTCCCATAGTTTTCTGTAACCACATTTCGTGCGTGCATAGAGGCTATAATTAAAGCCCGTTTGCATTTTTTCTGTACCATTCCTCTATGTTATACTCCCAAAAAAATTGTAATGTTGTCTTGAACAAC
>JAXCGZ010009600.1:52500-62500 GCA_037179515.1 Halocaridina rubra
ATATATAGTAGCAATTACAGAGACTAAGATGAGTGAGATCATAAACAGTGTCACAGTTTTTCCTAAGGGCTTCAGAATACTAAGGGTTGAAAGATCTGAGAGGACTGGTGGAGGGATAGCACTGCTCATAAGTGAAACGATTCAAGTTGAAGAAATAAACTTGGCTATAGAAAGTGAGTTCAATGAATTTCTTGTTGCTCGCATAAATACTGGGTCAGAGAGCATTATAATAACTGTTGTATATAACCCACCAAGGAACCAGAATAGGCTTGAAGTTCATGAGGAAAGTCATATAGGTACTATTGAAGTCATAAACTCAGTTATTAACATGGCACGGGAAAAAAAAATGTAGGATTTTGATTATGGGAGACTTTAATCATAAAGAGATAGATTGGATAAATCTTGACCCACACAGTGGTGAGGACTCATTCGGGGCAAGATTCCTAGATTGCATACAAGGGAATTTCCTACACCAACATGTAATGGAACCGACAAGGGCCAGGGGTGGGGATGAGCCATCACTACTTGATCTAGTATTCACAGATAATGTGTTGGATATTGAAAAAATTGAGTATAAACCACCAATTGGAAAGAGTGACCACTGTGTGTTGTTGATGGAGTATATCATTGAGGATATTCTGCCTGAGAGTAGAGGCACTGAGGACATGAGGAGGAACTATCCAAAAGGAGATTACATCAAAATGAATGAGCTTTTTGCAGTTATTGACTGGAGAACCTTATTTTACAACAAATCTGTACAAGAAATGTATGACATCTTTTGTGAGAAATATGGGAAGATAGTAGATTGCTGCATATCTGTCACCAAAGTAGGTGTAATTCATGCCAGAGAGAAATGGTTCGATAATGGGTGTAGAAGAGCTAAGGAGTGGAGAGACAAATGCTGGAAAAGGTATAGGAGGAGAAAAAACATAAATGCCTGGCAAACCTACAAAAGAGCAAGAAATGACTACCTAAGTAAAAGGAGAGAGGCAGAGAGAGACTATGAGAGGGACATCACCAGGAAGGCTAAAGAAAATCCCAAGCTTTTCCACAGCCTTATCAGAGGAAAACTGAAGGTAAAAGAACAGGTTTTAAGGCTAAAGAGAGCGGATGGGAGCATCACTGAGACGGATGAAGAGATCTGCAAAGAATTGAACAAGGAGTTTCAGTCAGTATTTACAGTAGAAAATACCCCACCCCCTCAGATTGCAGAGATAGAAGCTCAAGGGCCGATATTAGAGAACATCAACCTTACAGCCACAGAGGTATGCAAAGCGCTGATGGAGTTAGATGTTCATAAAGCTACAGGTCCTGATGACATATCCCCTCATGTGATTAATAAATGCGCAAACTCAATATCAGTGGCACTAATTATCATATTTAAAAAGTCACTGGAGTCAGGGGAGATTCCAAGATGCTGGAAACAAGCAAATGTGATACCTATCTTCAAAAAGGGAAGGAGGGATACGGCTCTGAACTATAGACCAGTTTCCTTGAATAGCATAGTTTGCAAAGTTATGGAGAAACTACTAAGGAAACATATCTCTCTTCACTTGGAATCCTTCAACTTTTTGTCAGTGAGGCAACATGGCTTCAGAGAAGGTAGTTCAACAGTAACAAACTTATTAGAATTTTATGATGAGGTAAGCCGAATCTTACAGGAAAGAGAGGGCTGGGCAGATTGCATATTCCTAGACTTCCAGAAAGCGTTTGACACTGTTCCTCATGGGAGACTTATTAGGAAGCTGCAAGCAATGGCTAGAATAGGTGGAAATGTTTTGGAATGGATAAAAACTTAGAAGGAAGGGAGCAGAGGGTTAGAGTAAGACACTCAGTGTCTGAATGGAGAAGAGTTAGTAGTGGAGTTCCACAGGGTTCAGTCTTAGGGCCACTTTTGTTCCTTGTATATGTAAATGACCTACTAGAGTCTGTAAATTCATTCATGAATATGTTTGCAGATGATGCAAAGATTGTGAAGAAAGTAAAAAACGAGAACAATGGTAGAGAACTTTAGGAGGATCTAAATAATCTGCATGAGTGGTCAGAAAAGTGGCTAATGAAATTCAATACTTCAAAATGTAAGGTAATGAGAATGGGTACAAGTGCAAGAAGGCCCAAGCTTGACTACTCGGTGGCTGGAGTACAACTTCAAGAGACAGAAAATGAGAGAGATCTAGGAGTAAACATACTGGCATATTTGTCTCCAGAAATACATATAAATGGCATAGTAAGGGCAGCATATGCATTCTTATCAAATGTAAGGGTAGCCTTCAGGCACATGAACAAGGAAATGTTCAGAAATATTTATGTAACCTATGTGAGGCCAATACTCGAATATGCAGCCCCCTTTTGGAATCCACACTTGAAAAAGCACATAGCCAAGCTTGAAAAAGTTCAAAGACATGCCACGAAACTGGTGCCAGAAATACGCAATCTCAGTTATGATGAGAGGCTGAGGGAATTAGACTTACCATCACTGGAAGCTAGAAGATTGAGGGGAGATATGGTGACAGTCTTTAAATTCCTTCATGGTTATGATAGAGTGGATAGGGATCGATATTTTGATATGGCTGGCTCTAGAACTAGAGGTCATAGTCTGAAGCTTCGTAAGAAAACTTCTTTGCAGGATGTAAGGAAATACTTTTTCAGTGTAAGAGTAGTTGATAATTGGAATTGGCTAAGCGAGGAGGTAGTTAATGCTATCTCAATCCATAGTTTTAAGGACAGGTATGATAAGTATCACTAAGTATAAAATGGAACCGATCAGGAGACGGGAAGATACGAGTTTTGGGCTCTTTACCGTAAACACAATTAGGTAATCACACACACACACACACACACACACACACACACACACACACACACACACACACACACACAATATATATATATATATATATATATATATATATATATATATATATATATATATATATATATATATATATATATATCACTCTTTCTTCTACTCTTAACTCCGATTTGCAGAGAGTATCTGAGTGGGGCACTCAAAATTTAGTTAAATTCAATGCCTCCAAGACACAGTTTCTGGCTATCTCTTTATCTTCTTCTTCTCCTGATAACCCTATTGTCTTCGAAACTAATGAAATTTACCCTCTTAACCCTGTCAACATATTAGGAATCCATATAGCCTCTACTTTGTCTTGGTGGAATCATATAATCCAAATTTCTAAACCTTCATCCCAAATTTTTTTTTTTTTTCGTTTTCGTCATTACTTTTCCTCTTTGCAGTTAATTTAAATTTACAGAGGTCTTATTCCTCCCTGCTTAGAATACTGCTCACGCATCTGGGGTGCTTCTTCCTTTACTTATCTTCTTGATAGGGTTGAATCCAAGGCAGTCAGACTCATTAATGATCCTTCTCTTACTTCTAATCTGGATTCTCTCTCTCTTCGCCGTAAGGTATCTTCCCTTTCGCTTTTCCATCGCTGCTGTGATGAGTTGGTGAGTTGCATCCCTCCCCCACTGCCGAGGCCGCGTAACACTCGACAAGCGGCCTCATCTCACAGGCACTGTGTGGAGATTTGTAGCTCTCGACTGCTTCTTCCCATCTACCTCCAGACTCTGGAACTCTCTTGCTCCTTCTGTCTTTCCTTAGTCTTATGACCTTTCATCCTTCAAAAAGCAGATCTATCGTCATCTCAGAGCCTAGTCCTCCATATCTCTGGGTCCTCTGCACTTTGACTGTTTTTTTTTTCTGTCTGTCGTTTTCCTTTGTGTGACATTACCTCATCTCTGCCTTGTCCTTAACCTTTTTCTTTTCCTTCGACTTGGTATTTTCTCGTGTCCGAGCCTTTATTGATGAGGGCAGTTTCTGCCTGTCCCGGTGTCACTCATATAATATATATATATATATATATATATATATATATATATATATATATATATATATATATATATATGTATATATATATATATATATATATATATATATTTATATATATATATATATATATATATATATATATATTAAATGCAATATGAATTATTATGCTCTTCTCACAATCTAATATTTTTTTTATGATAATTTGTGTAATAGCCTTTATGAACTTATTATTTACAGGAATCTCTTGATATATATATTTATATATAGAATAACTGTGATGAAATTATGGGAACTGAAAATAAAAACCTAGAAGCAATGACGTAATTATTTCAGAATGGTGTATGGGAGCATGTGCCCCCCCCCCATGTACTGTCATTGGCACTGTATGAAAATTCTTAAAGATGCCAGTTGTTTACCTTATGTGGTTTCAAGGTCACATTGCGCACTTGCTGCGTAAAGTAGATGTGGTCGTAGTTTTTGCAAGTTTATAAGAAGTGGCAAGAGGGGAAAATGTGAAAAAGAAAGTGTTTAGCTATACTGGAAATTCTTAAGAAATAAGACTCAGGAAATAAATGGAAAACCAAGGAAACTGAGTTTTCTCTTTCTTTTTTTAAGTAGTGCAAGATATTTTGAGAGAATAAGAAAAAATAAACTTCATATGTTCCTCCTTGTTTCAAGTTCAAAAGAAATTAAAAAAGTGGATGGAGTGAAAAATGTTTTTAAATCAATTGGAAATCCAAGAGAAGCACACATGAAACCAATGGAGAAGTAGATTAATGGGAGTGTTTTCAGTGGTACAAAAAATTGTCTGAAAAGAAGAGGATAAAAAAGAAAATTCGAAAATCGTCTATTGTGAAAAAATAAATCAAAATAAATCGAAAATACAGCCTTGCAGTTGGAATACTTCAGAGGTGATTTTACTTGGGACAGGAAGGTTGAATATTATTTGTTATTGTTGTGGTTTTTCTTGTTACCATGCTGCTACCACCTCCCCCGCGCCGCTGGTAGCGTGGTTGGCACCCTGGTCATAGTGTCAATATTGTCATTGTTTCCATTGTCTGAGCTGTAGTTGCTATGAAGTTTCTCTAAAGATTCGAGAGAGTTTCAATGTTTTGGTGCCGTGCTTCGGGTCCCTCCTCAACCTCATGTAGAAAGAGAAGATGAGACCCCGAATGTAAACAAAGTAATGGAAGGCCCGTGAGAGAGAGAGAGAGAGAGAGAGAGAGAGAGAGAGAGAGAGAGAGTTGGCCATCCTTAGAAGGAAAGGAATCATCAGCTTTAACCACAACACGCGGCATCCCTCTTCCTTCCTCCCCCCCTCTACCCCTTTCTGGCACCATTGGGTTCCCTTCGACTGGCCCCCTTCCGAAATTCACTGGCACCCCCCTGTAACTGGTGCCTCCGACACCTATCCTCTTCTACTCTTGGAATCCTTACTCTCCCTCCCTCTCAAATACTCCTCCCCTAGGTAAGCGTCCTATTCCCTACCTCCTGCTTCCCTATTGGGGGTTTTATTTTCTTTTTTTATCGTGGACGTGTTTTGTGACTGTGAGAGTATAGGTGTGCGCGCGCACTCACGCGCAATATAACCCCCCCCTCCCCCGCTCTCCCTTCCATAACCTTGCGACGCCCGTCTTAAATCCTGGCAATTTGTCCTTTCTTCCTAACTGCATTTGCTACGCCCTTGCTCTTCCTTTCCTCCTGTCCTCTAGCTCAAGGAGTATCATGCCTGTCGATCCCGCCCATCATCGCCTCTTGCATGGGCGAGGGACTCGGTCCTTTTCGAGTTTCAACCGCTACGCCCCTTTGCCCTCTAGGGATGAAGGGGGCGGTAGTACAGGATCCACGCCCACCCATAGTCCTGGCCTTACCACCACCCCGAATCGCGGCGCCCCACGTGGTGTGCAGACAGAAGTGCGACTCACACATACCGGTCATCCTTCCACTGTACGCGTCAAGCCGGTAACGGCGGCTGGGCGTACGCCCATAGCACGACCCTGTAACCGCCTACGTCACGCGAACAATGGCCCTGTTTCTACCAGGTATACGAAACTGGGTCCCGTTACTGAAGAAGGCCCTCCCTCTACTGGAACCCATCGTCACAGCGGGTCAGGCGGGATATTGAGAGCTGTTACCTCTCGTGGGCGTGGGTATGAAGATCTCAGATGTCGAGGAGCAGGTGGTGACGCTCCCGACAGTGGCGACTCTTCGACGACCTCGTCGCCGCGAGCATCACCGACGACTAGTCGCAAAAAACACTCTGGCATTCTCATAACATCTGCCATCGCTCGATCGGGCATCAAAAGACTCTCAAGGTAAGACTTGTCACGTGACTTCATTCTCATATCTTGATTTTTCTACATTAGATCTAATGCTACACCCTTAGATATATCATAGTGAACGTATGTAATGCTAAATTTATTTTAATAATAATAATAATAATAATAATAATAATAATAATAATAAATTATTATTATTATTATTATTATTATTATTATTATTATTATGTGTTGATTCTGTTTATATATATATCATACTATATCATACATATATATATATATATATATATATATATATATATATATATATATATATATATATATATATATAATATTCTTTTTACATTAGACTGAACTGCTATTTTTGTCCTTTCAGTGCCTGAACTCATGAAAAGTGATCTAATACTGGGCTCGCAAATAGACTTATTGATTCTCTATTCTCTTAGCTGTTGATGGGTTGGCAGTTGTTGCTATTATTATTATCATCAAAATCAATATTGTTATTATTATTATTATTATTATTATTATTATTATTATTATTATTAGTAGTAGTAGTAGTAGTAGTAGTAGTAGTAGTAGTAGTAGTAGTAGTAGTAGTAGTAGTAGTAGTATAGCAGCAAAAGTAGTTAGTTTAGTAATTTATAATAAAGTAATAAAATTCTTTTATATCCACAAAATATAGAGTGGATATTCATAAAGCACATATATATATATATATATATATATATATATATATATATATATATATATATATATATATATATTATATATATATATATATATATATATATATATATATATATATACACACACTATAGAAGAAATATCATGAATCAATATCACAACACCTTAGAATAACTGTACAGTATTTGAGCACACAAATTACTACACTGATATTTTCAGCTATTGTGTAAATGTTCTCTCAGCTTCTGTTTGATTTTCTGTGTTGTTTTTGTTTCATTTATGTCCTCTGGCAGACTGTTCCATAATTTGGGACCTCTGACAGACAGGGCTTTGTCTGCTATTTTCGTTCTTGCTTTTGGAATCACGATATTTTGTGATGGTCGAGTGTCTCTTTTTACTGAAAATGCTAACGGTATTAATCTGCATGACCCATTCATTCAGGTTGGACACCTTTCATAAATTTATACGTCAACATCACCACCTCGAATTTGAAATGGTCCTCTACTTTAAGCCATTTTAGCTCCTCTCGAAATGATTTTGCCATGACCACCAACGATTTTAGCAGCAAAATTTTGAATCTTTTCGACTTTGCTTATTATTCTATTATTACAGCAGCTCCATATCATGGAGCAATTGTATATATGGCTAAGACCTAAAGCCTCCACTATTATTATCCTGCTGTGGCTGTCAATAAAAATCTTTACTTCTATTTAAGAAGAGCATACTGTTTTCTCTAGTACATAGATATACGACATGAGATTCAAATGAAAAATGTCTGTCAAGAATGGGTCCCAAGTTCCTAATAGAAGAAATGGTGCAAAATGGGTAGGTCCTATTTTCATTGCTAGGTCTATGGGTATACGATCTAGATAAGTTCTTGCTCCGGTGAATATGAATTATGTTTTACTCGAATTTACTCCAAGTCCATTTTTATAAAATATTGTATTACTTTTTCAATAGTGGATTCCATTTCTAAAATTAGATCAATATTCTATATTTCTGGAGAGAAGAAACTGGGCATCCTCTGCAAATTGGACAAGCGTGGCGTTCTGAGCAACAGTTTTTAAATCGTTTATTAAAATATCAAAAATTATGCGGAACCGAGTACTGAACCCTAAGGAACACCAAATTCAACAGAGTGTTTTGATTTTCAATTTTTACTAAATGCATGTTATTAGTTAGATAACTAATAAACCTGAAGTCGTCTATATACGTATGCCTTTCATATTCTTTAAGAGAACTGGATGAGAGACACTGTCGGAAGATTTGGAGAGGTCACATAGGGCAAGTAGTGATATCTCATTCTCATCTTAGTCTTTGGATAATATGTCTGTAACTTGTGTTAAGGCAGTTTATGTAGATGGAGCCTTCCTGAAGCCGTGTTGGGTTTTCGAAAATAGATGGTTTCTTGACAAGTATTCATATGACTGGTTTGCTACAACTTTCTCTAAAACTTTATATAAAATTGGGAGAAGGGCTTAAATGGGTCTGTAGTTGCTTGGATGCTCATTGTCTCCCTGTTTAGAAACTGGACAAACATTTCTATATTTCCATTCTTCTGTGACAATGGAGGTGTTGATAATCACAGTTATGTAGAAATCTAGTATAGGTAATGAATCTTTTAAGAATTTAGTAGACATTTCATCTGCTCCACGAGAATTTTTGTTTCCAATTTTTTACTACATTTATTACTGAGATTATGTCAACATGTTGAGGCCTATATAGAGCACCTTAATAGTGTCTATATTTCAACCGTTTCATTTTGGTTTTCTTGAATGTTTTTTGACTTTATGCTTTCATCCACCTATTTCCCTGTGTTTGCAAAAACTTATTACATTTTTCTCATGACTGGTGGATCATTTAATTTTTACTTAGTACAACGTCTTTTGTAACCGTCCATACTTTACCTTTTTTAGTTTTACAATCCTGGAATTTGTTTTTGCCGTTATTTGTTTTAGCCTCTTGAAAGGAGAATTTTGCACGTTTTTTGGGGCAGTTTACATTGCTCTTCATTTCATTAATTATAATTTGGTTTAACTTTTGTTTCGTCTTATTTCGATTTGATATAACGATCTTTATTTCAGCATTCATCCCTGGAGCTGGAGGGCGGGATATTTTTTGAGTTTCTATCGGGGCACAAGTATTTAGGCAAGACACAAAGATTGTTTCCAAATCTGCTCCTATTTCTCGACGTCGTCGGTATTGAGAATCTTGTTGAATTTCGGAACACAGCCTAACAAACTATTAGAGATATTATTCGCACTGTAGTTATTTAAGCTGTGAAAAGTTTTTGTTGATACCTGTTTCTTAGGTTTCTTCACACCTATCACGGCTGATATATATTTATGATCTGATAATATGGCAATTTACTACTTCTTGACGACCTAATGAATTCTTGATTATTTTTTATAATTACATTAAGGAGAGTATTACATTCTATGCGAGTAGGTTTGGCAATTAACCGATAAAAATTGAGTCTTAATTATATATATATATATATATATATATATATATATATATATATATATATATATATATATATATATATATATATATTTCTTAAACTTTGACCAGCAAGATAGAAAATCATCATTTAAATCTCCAAGTGAGATTTTTTTTTTCTTCGTTTCACATGATAGTAGTTGCAGATTCTAGTGAATCTATTCAAGTGTATTTGCGGAGGCGTGAGGATGCCTATATATTGTTGCTATTATGATCGATGGAAATTTCTATAACTATACTTTTACCCATACACCCTCTAACCTTCACAGGGGATGGGCTCATTTCAATGTTAGTACTACACTTTTTAGGGCACTGCGTATATACATACAAGAACCACCCCTTGTAACACCATCACAACGAAATAAAGCCATTTATGTGGCATATTAATTTTTAAACAAGTTTCCGATACACGTAAGACATCAATTTTCCTATCTGTGATTAACATCTTCAAACCATCTCCATATTTGTTTTTTATACTCTCGGCTATGTCTTCTTTGCCTGTTTTTTTTTTTTTTAATAATTATTGCATAATGAGCATAACTTCCTTTAATGGCCGAGTTGTTTACACTTTCCAGATGTTCGTAGTAGTAATAGTAGTAATAGCAGTAGCAGTCGTAGTAGTAGTAGCTTTAGTAGCACTGTTAAAGATATTATCTGTTATTGTCACCATAATTATCAATGCTATTAT
>JAXCGZ010009600.1:72500-80000 GCA_037179515.1 Halocaridina rubra
GAGATACTACAGGGTGTCCACAATAATAATAATAATAATAATAATAATAATACTTTATTTCCATTTCAATACAATGGGTATTCGTCAGCCAGGGTAAGCCCCAACCCCCCACTGTGGTGTCCACCCACAGCAGTTCCTGCCAGTAAACAGCTTAAACTCTCGGTCTTGGACGGGAACCGATCTTTCGACCTCATGAATGCGAAGCCAGCGCGTTACCACTGTACTAGCCAGCAGGCTGGGTACATAGGAAATTTCACTATGCAGACCTATTCAATCGAGTTCACCTGAATTTTGTAAAGTGCATCAAATTATGCATTGAAAATGACGGAAATCATATTGAAATATTATTTATTAACATTAGATTTAAATAAAATTGTTTTGTTTTAAAAGTATGTGTTAATTATTCGTCTGGGTACACAGCAGATTAACACATACTTTTAAAACAAAACAATTTTATTTAAATCTAATGTTAATAAATAATATTTTCAATATGATTTCCATCATTTTCAATGCATAATTTGATGCGCTTTACAAAATTCAGGTGAACTCGATTGAATAGGTCTGCATAGTGAAATTTCCTATGTACCCAGACTTTGTGGACACCCTGTACTGTAGTTTAAGTAGCATATTGCCCAAAGTACTCAAGAGTAGTAGTATCACAGATCTCGAATAATATTGCAAAAATAGTCGAAGGCGACTTAATAGAATCTTCAGAGGTTGGGATGTGAAAATAAAAATTAATTTATTTCATATGAGTTTCGGAATATTAAAAAAAAAACCACACATTTTATTCTTATTAAAACGCGTAAATGTGTTCTGCAAAATGCCGCTCATTTTCATATTTCAGTATCACTTCTGTTGATTCTGGCTGAAATCGACTGTCTAATTGATGAGGTTTTCAACATGAGCAGCTCACAATCGACATCATGAATGCCATATAACATGAGATATTGGGATCAGTATTTTTTTTTAAACAAAAATGTGTATATTGTAATATCCCTTCCAATTGCTCATTATTCACTATATAATTTTTAATCATTTCTGTTGAGTCTGGTTGAAATCTATAGTTTGATCGCTGAGATTTACAACTTTAGTTGTGTGACACTCTACCTGTTTGTTTACCGTAACTTGTTGCTGACGCCGATCGTTTTGTTAGACTGTTGCTGTCTCAAATCTTGAGAAAAAAAAGAGCAACGTTTCTGACTCGTCAATATTCTTGCCAAATCTGGTCCAAGAAGAAATAGAATTCTGTTAAAAAAAGGGGGGGAGGGGTCTGGAGCTGAATTTCACAGTTTGTTAATAAGAGTGTGACTGTTCTTATAATATAAGGTTAGATTAGGTTTGATTAGTTTATTAGGTTAGTATATCTGGACCTAACGAACTCAGCGATAGCCTGAGTTTGCGTTTCCGAGGGTTTACTGTAGGAGTTTGAATATATTTTTGTTGGAATAGAATTCACATCTCTTTCCTTTATAATAGTGAGAGTTTTTCCCCAAAGCCTTTTGGTAGAAGTTTATGGCCAAATTTGTTTCATTTTATTGTGCTGAGCTAAACATTTTCTAACTTTTAGCATAATATTGTTGAAGGAAGAAGTTGTATAGAATAGACCTACCACTAATACAATCAAGACAATGTTTCCATGAATGCAAATGGTCATGTATGAAGTAAAGCAAGTTTATAATAAAATTATACTCACCAGCACTCATATATCACAATTAATTAAAAAAATAGGATTTCAATTTAAATTCCTAATTTTCTGGAACACGTTTCTCAAATTTGTTAGGGTTTTTTGTTGTTCTTTTTTTTCTCAACTCCTAAAAGAAACTTCTCCAAATTGTATTGATTATGATGAATTGAGTTGATACCACACTACATCACCACATTAAACCTTTTTATCATTGCTTGTTTCATAATGGAACGAATCGTCATGGCTTGACTATTCTCTCATCAAAACTTTTATAGTATGATTCCTAAAGAAAAAAAAATCTCTATACATTTGGCACTAAATGTTCTCGTCATGTTAAAAGATTTAACAACATTATTCTAGAAACGTTATCATTAGCTATCTAATTTTCAGCATGTCCAAAGCATGAGCAGTGTTTTTTTTTTTTACCTTGAAAAGTAAATGTTAATGAACAGATTTATTCTGGAACTTCTTTACATATTTTTTTCACTCCCTTTCGAATCAACTCATTTACCGGGTCTTATGACACACCTGCTCTCGAACTTCCTTTTGGACATTTGTTTGCATATTTTATGAGGTCATATTACAGGCAACAGCATGTGTAAATACAAGGTCATTTTAGAAGTAAATCGCATGTAGGAATACCCATCGTTAAAGGGACGATTTAGCAGGCCATAACAGACTGTGGACTTACTTTTTGGTCCTAAAAAAATTTATAACAATGTCAATTTATTAGCAGAAAAAAAAATAGATATTCTGTATTGTATATGACACAGAAAAATGCCCCTTAGGACCATTGCCTCCTTGGAGAATATTCCTTACAGTAATTACCCCTAGGACAATATACCTAACTCGTTAATACTAAAGCGAACAATTGCTCCTCGCTAGTATGAAAGAGTTAAGTTAGGTTATGCTACGTTGTGTCAGACCAGGTTAAGTTCAGAAAGGTTAAGTTGTGGTAGGTTAGGAAACCAGTGAAATAATAAATAAATCTTAAAGAGGCAGGGATCATATTCCAGCTATGCCTGTTACTGAATCTGGAAGGAGCAATATTGTCTTTGGGGGTAATTGTCCTGATGGACAATCGCCAAATGGGGAAAATGCCCTCAGCGGCAGTTACCCTAAGGAACAAATGCCATACTGTCATTGTGTATATAAAAACATCTTTTTAACAGCATATACACTAAAGAATTTATTTAATCTTTATAAAAAGACTAAAGCATTATAAAAGAACTTGAAAAAAATAAGAATTGAAATTCACATAAAACTTCCTTCTACCCTTAGTTTCTTTTTCCTTCTCTCTTTTAATCTCTCTCGTCTCTTTAGCACTTTTTGTTTATGCTTTTCTCTTTTCATCTTCTTTTTCAATCGTGTGTTCCTGCTTCCTCCTCATGAAATAATCATGGAATGTTCTGAGAAGCTGTTGTAAAGGCTTTCACCTTAGGAAAATATTGACACACTCTTGTGCTTGGTATATACAGGTGAACTCTCTCTCTCTCTCTCTCTCTCTCTCTCTCTCCTCTCTCTCTCTCTCTCTCTCTCTCTCTCTCTCTCTCTCTCTCTCTCTCTCCATCTAGTTATCTATCAGTCTGTCTGTCTAGCTATCTATCGGTCTTTATGTCTATTTATCAATCCGTATATATATATATATATATATATATATATATATATATATATATATATATATATATATATATATATATATATATATATATGAATTATATTTTACCCCTGACCGGGACTCGAACCTTAGACATAATTACTGTGCCAAGGCGCTATCAACTACACCAATTAAAGTCTAAAAGAGAAACAAACCTTACAGCTTAACTGCTATATTAGGAAGGAACGCATTCTATCTGAATGCCATTTTTGTTAATATTACAGCGTCTCCTAACCTCACTCGTGGCTTCGTTTTTCGCATTTAATTCAAATCTCAGCTATATTGGTAGTAACAATTATCAAATAAACGCATTACCGTATGTGAAAACATGAATCATATTTTACCCCTTACCGGGACTCGAACCTAAGACACTTTATTACAGTGCCAAGGCGCTATCAACTACGCCACTGAAGGGCTAATAGAGAAACAAACCTTATAGCTTAAATGCTATTCTAGGAATGAATGCATTCTATATGAGTGCCATTTTTGTTCATAATACAGCTTCTCCTAACCTCACTCTTGGCTTAATTTTTTTCAATTAATTCAAAATTAAGCTGTATAGGTATTAACAGTTATCACATAAATACATTACCATATGTGAAAATACGAATCATATTTTACACATGTTCGGGACTCGAACCTAAGACATAATTACTGTGTCAAGGCGTTATCAACTACACCACTGAAGGCCTAGAGGAGAGACACACCTTACAGCTTAAATGCTATACTAGGAATGAACGTATTCTAAATGAATGTCATTTTTGTTCATATTACAACTTCTCCTAATCTCACTCGTGGCTTCATTTTTCGCATATAAATTGAATCAAATGCGAAAAAATAATCCACGATTGAGGTCAGGAGAAGCTGTAATATGAAAAAAATGGCATTCAGATAGAATGCGTTCATTCCTAGTATGGACTGTCTATACATCTATCTGTTGTCGTATTTTCTTTTATCAAGTAATTTTTTTTTTATAAGTTCTCTTTATCGTGTTTCTTCTTTTGTCTTTACCATATATTTTATTTATTTTTTTGACATATTTTCTGAATCCAGGAACATTTTTTTCTCAGATTTTTCATATCTTTTTCTTATTCCTTTTTTTTTCTTATTGTTTTGTATAATTTTATATCCTCCTTTCATACCATCACATTCATTGCATGATATTTTGAAATGTGGTAGCTGCATGAATAATGTTTATAATAATAATAATAATAATAATAATGATAATAATAATAATAATAATAATAATAATAATAATAATAATAATAATAATAATAATAATAATAATAATAATAATAATAATAATAGTGAAAATATTATTATTGTTATTATTATTATTATTATTATTATTATTATTATTATTATTATTATTATTATTATTATTAATAATAATAATAATAATAATAATAATAATAATAATAATAATAATAATAATAATAATAATAATAATAATAATAATGATAATAATAATAATAATAATAATAATAATAATAATAATAATAATAATAATAATAAAGAATTTGGTTACATTGATTTAGCCAGTTTTATTGAAATCAAATGGTCCCTTATATAATAAGGATTTGTGAAATTTATCTCCTGAGTACTGTTGAGACGAGAAGGCCTTGTGTCCAATTATTTAAGCAGAGTTGTGTTGACACTTGAAGATCTTCGTCTCAGTATATCTGTCATAATTTTGTTGAGGCTAGAAGTGCTTGAGTCCAAGGCTATGATCGCAGGCGCTTTGAGACTGGAAGAACTTTCTTCCAGTGAACCAGTCGCTTGCAGTATTTGTCTTTGCGAATTCTAAGTGGAGCAATGCCCTCAGCATTTTCCGGTTCTTCATTTTAAGTTGTTCTGGAAATTAGTGTCTCTTGTGATTTTGGCAAGCTAATTTCACAGTGATGCCCTTCCAAAGTGTAACAGTGGTATCAACAGCGACGGAAAGTGCAATAAACAAGCCAACTGTTTTTATACCGGTCATATTTCCTGGAAATTCTCAGGATTTATAATGTTGGAATAAGAGCTTTGATTTTTTTTTTATTTCCTCCAGAAGTGCCCAAGGCTAGTACGTTTTGCTAGTGTTATGTCTCAGTTACATAATACTGCACTTTTACATGATTATAGGAAACCAAAATGATCTGTACAATATTGGAAATATTAAGGATATAGACCAATAGTTTGTCACATTCTCTCTCTCTCTCTCTCTCTCTCTCTCTCTCTCTCTCTCTCTCTCTCTCTCTCTCTCTCTCTCTCTCTCTCTCTCTCTCTCTCTCTCTCTCTCTCTCTCTCTCTCTCTCTCTCTCTCTCTCTCTCTCTCTTTCTATATATATATATATATATATATATATATATATATATATATATATATATAGTTTATTGACAAAATATTACAAAAGTATTACAAATAATAGTGCATTTTTTCTTTTTGCACAAAATAGCATAAGTAATAGAAACAATATTTTGTCAATCAAAAATCTTAAGCTAAAGAACACTACAAATATTCTCACAAACTTACCAACAAAAGTAAATAATCATATATATATTAATGCCTAATTCTGAAATACAGTTAGAAGAATAGCCTACATCTAATTATTACAATTTAACCTATACATACAAAAATCAATGCTTTCCTCATTACCAGGTTGAATCTCTTCCTTTTCTGTACAACTTTAGTACTTCATAAATATACTGACACAGCTCGGTAATATGAAGCTCTTCATTCAAAAGTGATTGGGCACTCAGATAGTTTAACATATTATATTTTTGTCTCACTGGTTTGGAGAAAGGACACTCAATTAGCACATGTTCTTCACTCTGAATTGCCATTTGATCACAAGCACATACTCACATTTCTCTTGGTGTTCTGCTCCACCTTCCAGTCTCTACACGCAACTCATGAGACATTACTCTTAACCTTGTGAATGCCATTCGCAAATAATCTGGTACAAACTCTTTGCTACTATACACTTTATGTACTGTCAACTGACTATTTAAAATTTGTCTATATGTAAGATATTTTGTGGCACCTTCGGGTTTATTCAGTATTACAGATTTTATTCCACTTAGAACAGAAGCTTCCACATTATTTGCAATATATGAATTTAAGAATTGATTACCAGGTGTATTTTCCCGTCTGCAGATATCAAATACCACATAGAAAGGTTCTTCATTGTTAACCTGTTGCATTTTTTTGGTTATAAATCCTCTTCTTTCATTAACTTCATGGACTAAAGTTTCCAAACCACATTCTATTAAACATAAGGATATTGGAGTGTTGTTTCTTACTCCCAATAAACAATTTACTGCCTTGTTATGAAGCTTTTCCATGCAAGCTAAATTACTTGTGAACCAACTCTCAGAGCCATAGAAAAGTGAAGAACTCAAAGCAGCTTTAAAATCTTTAACCTTATATGCATAGGGCATACTCATATTATTTATGCAGAATATACTTAACTTATTTACTGTTGCTGTACCATCGATTTCATGCTGTTTAAGTATTGAGTGCATTTTTGCATCATCAGTAAACCATGCACCTAAGTACAAATACTTTTTACAATAATCTATTTCTATGTTGTTTATGACTATTGACGCTTTATCTCTGTCTTTTCCATTAACAACAAAATTCTTTGTCTTCTTTTCATTAATCACCATACCATAAGCATTACAATAATCTAATAGAGCCTCAAGTTTTGATATACACTTTTCACGAGATGTACTCACAATTACCGTGTCATCCATCATTACAAGAGTATGTAAATTTACCCCAGAAAACCATCAATTCCCACTCTTTCTTTAATCATTCTCACCACTTTATCCTTATAAATGACAAACAAAATGCATCTCGTAGGAGCTCCTTGGCGTATACCTATAGATATTGTTATTATTGCAAATTTTAACACACTTTTTGTACTAGAATAAATATTTTGGATAACTGACAACATAACCCTTCCACATCCCACCGACTTGAGACACTCGATTAATTCATATTCTGTAACCCTGTCGTACGCCTTACTAAAATCCACAATAACTATATACAATTTTTGCTTCTTGCAAGCAGCATAATCCATCAGTAACCTTAAAGCCAAAATCTGCTCTATACATCCTCTACTCTTCTGAGCTCCGGCCTGACACTTATCTATATTAAACCATAAACTTA
>JAXCGZ010009600.1:90000-92500 GCA_037179515.1 Halocaridina rubra
ATGCAAAGAGGCTTGTTTAAATTTGATCCAGCAATTATAAGCACTTTCTCTGTTAATTTAAAGACAATATTTATTGATCTCTATTGACTCCCTTTTTACAAATAAGTGGCAATTAACAGATGTACCCATACTACTGTCCTCCCTTGGGATTTGCCTTTGATATCAAATATTGTGTATGCACTGAATTTCCCTCTGGAAATTTAGTTCTATGTGTGATCATGAGTTTTCAAAAATCGAAAGTACTTTTTGCCGTCTCAACTGTTTCCTTCTCCTTCGAGGTCAATATTATCATTTTGATTTCTTCCAGGTGTTTCTCTTGGTATATATAGTCACATATGTATATATGTTTACTTACATCTGTGTATGCATTTATGTGTCTATGTATGTAAGAATATTATTTTCAAATATTACATAAATACATACATACATACATACATACATACATACATGTAATGGAACCAACAAGGGCCAGGGGTGGGGATGAGCCATCACTACTTGATCTAGTGTTCACAGATAATGTGTTGGATATTGAAAAAATTGAGTATGAACCACCAATTGGAAAGAGTGACCACTGTGTGTTGTTGATGGAGTATATCATTGAAGATATTCTTCCTGAGAGTAGAGGCACTGAGGACATGAGGAGGAACTATCCGAAAGGAGATTACATCAAAATGAATGAGCTTTTTGCAGTTATTGACTGGAGAACCTTATTTTACAACGAATCTGTACAAGAAATGTATGACATCTTTTGTGAGAAATATGGGAAGATAAAAGATTGCTGCATACCTGTCACCAAAGTAGGTGTAATTCATGCCAGAGAGAAATGGTTCGATAATGGGTGTAAAAGAGCTAAGGAGTGGAGAGACAAATGCTGGAAAAGGTATAGGAGGAGAAAAAACATAAATGCCTGGCAAACCTACAAAAGAGCAAGAAATGACTTCCTAACTAAAAGGAGAGAGGCAGAGAGAGATTATGAGAGGGACATCACCAGGAAGGCTAAGGAAAATCCCAAGCTTTTCCACAGCTTTATCAGAGGAAAACTGAAGGTAAAAGAACAGGTTTTAAGGCTAAAGAGAGCGGATGGAAGCATCACTGAGACGGATGAAGAGATCTGCAAAGAATTGAACAAGGAGTTTCAGTCAGTATTTACAGTAGAAAATACCCCACCCCCTCAGATTGCAGTGATAGAAGCTCAAGGGCCGGTATTAGAGAACATCAACCTTACAGCCACAGAGGTATGCAAAGCGCTGATGGATTTAGATGTTCATAAAGCTACAGGTCCCGATGACATATCCCCTCATGTGCTTAAAAAATGCGCAAACACAATATCAGTGGCACTAAGTATCATATTTAAGGAGTCACTGGAGTCGGGGGAGATTCCAAGATGCTGGAAACAAGCAAATGTGATACCTATCTTCAAAAAGGGAAGGAGGGATACGGCTCTGAACTATAGACCAGTTTCCTTGACCAGCATAGTTTGCAAAGTTATGGAGAAACTACTAAGGAAACATATCTCTCTTCACTTGGAATCCTTCAACTTTTTGTCAGTGAGGCAACATGGCTTCAGAGAAGGTAGATCAACAGTAACAAACTTATTAGAATTTTATGATGAGGTAAGCCAAATCTTACAGGAAAGAGAGGGCTGGGCAGATTGCATATTCCTAGACTTCCAGAAAGCGTTTGACACTGTTCCACATGGGAGACTTATTAGGAAGCTGCAATCAATGGCTAGAATAGGTGGAAATGTTTTGGAATGGATAAAAACTTACTTAGAAGGAAGGGAACAGAGGGTTAGAGTAAGACACTCAGTGTCTGAATGGAGAAGAGTTAGTAGTGGAGTTCCACAGGGTTCAGTTTTAGGGCCACTTTTGTTCCTTGTATATGTAAATGACCTACCAGAGTCTGTAAATTCATTCATGAATATGTTTGCAGATGATGCAAAGATTGTGAAGAAAGTAAAAAAACGAGAACAATGGTAGAGAACTTCAGGAGGATCTAAATAATCTGCATGAGTGGTCAGAAAAGTGGCTAATGAAATTCAATACTTCAAAATGTAAGGTAATGAGAGTGGGTACAAGTGCAAGAAGGCCCAAGCTTGACTACTCGGTGGCTGGAGTACAACTTCAAGAGACAGAAAATGAGAGAGATCTAGGAGTAAACATACTGGCAGATTTGTCTCCAGAAATACATATAAATGGCATAGTAAGGGCAGCATATGCATTCTTATCAAATGTAAGGGTAGCCTTCATGCACATGGATAAGGAAATGTTCAGAAATATTTATGTAACCTATGTGAGGCCAAAACTGGAATATGCAGCCCCCTTTTGGAATCCGCACTTGAAAAAGCACATAGCTAAGCTTGAAAAAGTTCAAAGACATGCCACGAAACTGGTGCCAGAAATACGCAATCTCAGTTATGATGAGAGGCTGATGGAATTAGACTTACCATCACTCGAAGCTAGAAGAGTGAGGGGGGATATGGTGACAGTCTTTAAATTCC
>JAXCGZ010009600.1:97500-102500 GCA_037179515.1 Halocaridina rubra
CTTTGTGTGATTACCTAATTGTGATTACCTAATTGTGTTTACGGGAAAGAGCCCAAAGCTCGTATCTTCCCGTCTCCTGATCGGTTCCATTTTTAGACTTAGTGATACTTATCATACCTGTCCTTAAAACTATGGATTGAGATAGCATTAACTACCTCCTCGCTTAGCGAATTCCAATTATCAACTACTCTTACACTGAAAAAGTATTTCCTTACATCCTGCAAACAAGTTTTCTTCCGAAGCTTCAAACTATGACCTCTAGTTCTAGAGCCAGCCATATCGAAATATCGATCCCTATCCACTCTATCATAACCATGAAGGAATTTAAAGACTGTCACCATATCCCCCCTTACTCTTCTAGCTTCGAGTGATGGCAAGTCTAATTCCCTCAGCCTCTCATCATAACCGAGATTGCGTATTTCTGGCACCAGTTTCGTGGCATGTCTTTGAACTTTTTCAAGCTTAGCTATGTGCTTTTTCAAGTGCGGATTCCAAAAGGGGGCTGCATATTCGAGTTTTGGCCTCACATAGGTTACATAAATATTTCTGAACATTTCCTTGTCCATGTGCCTGAAGGCTACCCTTACATTTGATAAGAATGCATATGCTGCCCTTACTACGCCATTTATATGTATTTCTGGAGACAAATCTGCCAGTATGTTTACTCCTAGATCTCTCTCATTTTCTGTCTCTTGAAGTTGTACTCCAGCCACCGAGTAGTCAAGCTTGGGCCTTCTTGCACTTGTACCCATTCTCATTACCTTACATTTTGAGGTATTGAATTTCATTAGCCACTTTTCTGACCACTCATGCAGATTATTTAGATCCTCCTGAAGTTCTCTACCATTGTTCTCGTTTTTTACTTTCTTCACAATCTTTGCATCATCTGCAAACATATTCATGAATGAATTTACAGACTCTGGTAGGTCATTTACATATACAAGGAACAAAAGTGGCCCTAAAACTGAACCCTGTGGAACTCCACTACTAACTCTTCTCCATTCAGACACTGAGTGTCTTACTCTAACCCTCTGTTCCCTTCCTTCTAAGTAAGTTTTTATCCATTCCAAGACATTTCCACCTATTCTAGCCATTGATTGCAGCTTCCTAATAAGTCTCCCATGTGGAACAGTGTCAAACGCTTTCTGGAAGTCTAGGAATATGCAATCTGCCCAGCCCTCTCTTTCCTGTAAGATTTGGCTTACCTCATCATAAAATTCTAATAAGTTTGTTACTGTTGATCTTCCTTCTCTGAAGCCATGTTGCCTCACTGACAAAAAGTTGAAGGATTCCAAGTGAAGAGAGATATGTTTCCTTAGTAGTTTCTCCATAAGTTTGCAAACTATGCTGGTCAAGGAAACTGGTCTATAGTTCAGAGCCGTATCCCTCCTTCCCTTTTTGAAGATAGGTATCACATTTGCTTGTTTCCAGCATCTTGGAATCTCCCCCGACTCCAGTGACTCCTTAAATATGATACTTAGTGCCACTGATATTGTGTTTGCGCATTTTTTAAGCACATGAGGGGATATGTCATCAGGACCTGTAGCTTTATGAACATCTAAATCCATCAGCGCTTTGCATACCTCTGTGGCTGTAAGGTTGATGTTCTCTAATACCGGCCCTTGAGCTTCTATCACTGCAATCTGAGGGGGTGGGGTATTTTCTACTGTAAATACTGACTGAAACTCCTTGTTCAATTCTTTGCAGATCTCTTCGTCCGTCTCAGTGATGCTTCCATCCGCTCTCTTTAGCCTTAAAACCTGTTCTTTTACCTTCAGTTTTCCTCTGATAAAGCTGTGGAAAAGCTTGGGATTTTCTTTAGCCTTCCTGGTGATGTCCCTCTCATAATCTCTCTCTGCCTCTCTCCTTTTACTTAGGTAGTCATTTCTTGCTCTTTTGTAGGTTTGCCAGGCATTTATGTTTTTTCTCCTCCTATACCTTTTCCAGCATTTGTCTCTCCACTCCTTAGCTCTTTTACACCCATTATCGAACCATTTCTCTCTGGCATGAATTACACCTACTTTGGTGACAGGTATGCAGCAATCTACTATCTTCCCATATTTCTCACAAAAGATGTCATACATTTCTTGTACAGATTTGTTGTAAAATAAGGTTCTCCAGTCAATAACTGCAAAAAGCTCATTCATTTTGATGTAATCTCCTTTCGGATAGTTCCTCCTCATGTCCTCAGTGCCTCTACTCTCAGGAAGAATGTCTTCAATGATATACTCCATCAACAACACACAGTGGTCACTCTTTCCAATTGGTGGTTCATACTCAATATTTTCAATATCCAACACATTATCTGTGAACACCAGATCAAGTAGTGATGGCTCATCCCCACCCCTGGCTCTTGTTGGTTCCATTACATGTTGGTGTAGGAAATTCCCTTGTACGCAATCTAGGAATCTTGCCCCAAATGAGTCCTCACCACTGTGTGGGTCAAGATTTATCCAATCTATCTCTTTATGATTAAAGTCTCCCATAATCAAAATCCTACATTTTTTCTCCCGCGCCATGTTAACAACTGAGTTTATGACTTCAATCGTACCTATATGACTTTCCTCATAAATTTCAAGCCTATTTTGGTTCCTTGGTGGGTTGTATACAACAGTTATTATAATGCTCTCTGACCCAGTATTTATGCGAGCAACAAGAAATTCCCTGAACTCACTTTCTATAGCCAAGTTTATTTCTTCAACTTGAATCCTCTCACTTATGAGCAGTGCTATCCCTCCACCAGTCCTCTCAGATCTTTCGACCCTTAGTATTCTGAAGCCCTTAGGAAAAACTGTGACACTGTTTATGTCCTCACTCAACTTAGTCTCTGTAATTGCTACTATATCTGCCTTACTGTTGTGAATCCTATCTTTTAATTCTACTGCCTTACCAGCTAATCCATCAGCATTTGTGTATAACAATCTTAATGAGGCCCCATCCCCTGATCTTCTGTCATTATCTTCTTTATCTCCCCTTTGTCTGGAAGTATTCTGTAACGAAAATTTTTCTTCTCTTCTTCATTTCTTTCATCATTTAACCTTCTTGCCTCTTGCAACAAGTTTTTGATCTTTCCCATCTCTTCCTGTGTTCTGTATCGTCTAAACACAGGAAGAGATGGGAAAGATCAAAAACTTGTTGCAAGAGGCAAGAAGGTTAAATGATGAAAGAAATGAAGAAGAGAAGAAAAATTTTCGTTACAGAATACTTCCAGACAAAGGGGAGATAAAGAAGATAATGACAGAAGATCAGGGGATGGGGCCTCATTAAGATTGTTATACACAAATGCTGATGGATGTTTGTGTGTGTGTGTGTATGTGTATGTATGTATGTATGTATGTATTTGTGTATGCATGTATGTATTGCAAATATGTAAATTTAGAAATTGATAGATAGATACATATAAATACATATACACATGCCTCATTCCCCCTTGTTAGAAGGGGTGACCGAGCCAAGAAACACGCATTCACCACGATCCACACATACTTCTACAACTTCTCTTACCTCCCTGGGGATAAAAGGTTGCCACCTCTCCCCCCTTCCACCCTGCTTGGGTCACTCACAAGGTAGGTGGGCAAGGATATTCTACAATGAGGACCGACAGCCGCAGGTGGTTCACCCCTCCGCTTCATCACATGGCAACTCCCCTCACACCCGTCCATCACAGTTCACTGAGCTAGCGGGTGCGAGAAATCCCTTTGGGCCGGGTCATAAATACACAATCATCCTCCACTCATTTTCATCTCATGCACGCACTCTTCCCTGTTCCACTGACATTCACGCGCATTCAGTGCTCTTTTCACGCCATCCATCCATCTCATTCAAAGTCTCCTTCTTGACCTAACTCCAGTCACTTCTGCACTCCACACTCTCTTCACTATTCGTTCATCACTCATCCTTTCCACGTGTCCAAACCAACTCACCGTTCTCTGATCTAACCTATCCGACAGCTTCATTCCAACACCCGTTCTCTGCCTGACATCCTCATTTCTTACTCTACCTATTCTAGATACACCAATCATACCTCTCAATCATCTCATCTCCATTACATTCAACTTCTTCCTTTCATCCTCTCTTGCATTCCAAGTCTTTGCCCCATACAATGCTGTCGGCACAATCACACCTTCATATATCCTTTTCTTTGCATTAATTCCCAAATATCCATATTTCGTTACTCTTTTCAGCCTACCTAGACATTTACTTCCTTCCTTCACTCTGTGATTTATCTCTACATTATCTCGTCCACTCCTTGTATGTGCATTCATTCCTAAATATCCATTGCTCATTACTCTTTTCAACTCACCTAGACATTTACTTCCTTCCTTCACTCTGTGCTTTATCTCTACATTCACTCGTCCACTCCTTGATACATACGACCACAGATACTTAAAACTCTCAACTTCTTCAAGCAACTCCCCATTCAATCCTGCATTCAGTCTGCCAACATAACACTCTTCGTACATCTCATGACTTTACTTTTACCAATATTCTCAGTCACCAAATGATTCAATTCATTCTCAGTATCAGCCACCAGTACAGTATCATCCGCGAATAACTACTGATTCAATTTCCACAACCTTCCATCCTCACCCACTAGTTCCAAGCGTCTGTCTAATACTCTTTCATTTACTTTCCTTGCCACTCCATCCATATACACATTAAACAACCATGGTGACATTACACAATCTTGACATAACTCTACATGCACCTCATACCAATCACTCATACCATTCCCAACTCTCACGCACGCTCTACTATTCATGTAAAAACTCTTCACTGCATTCAACAAACTTCCACTTATTCCATACAGTCGCAATCCCCCTCTCACAACCCTTCTTTATCTACCCTGTCATACGCTTTCTCTAAATCCATAAAGGCCCAAAAAGTGTCCCTACCTTTCTCCAAGAACTTCTCATACACCTGTCTCACCGCAAACACCTGATCCACACATCCTCTTCCTCTCCTGAACCCACACTGTTCTACCCCAATCAGTCTCTCAG
>JAXCGZ010009600.1:110000-115000 GCA_037179515.1 Halocaridina rubra
TGTTTCTTTTTTTCTAGTAACTCTGTAATGGTTTTAATTCGCAGCACTACTTGGTTCTAATAAATGATTATTTTTATTTATTTCGGTATTAGTTGGAATTTGGATGACTTAAGTCCCAGCTAGTTGCTTCTTCTCTCCTCCCCTGTGTGGGATAAGGATACCTTCACAGTGCTCCTCTGTGTCGTAAAAGTCGAGAACATGGGGTGGAGCAATTGGATTAGGTATCCCTCCTTTGTAATTAGAGTCTGAAAAGATTTCCTATTGGGATTGTGTCTGATGTAGAGAGATAGATTCAAGACTTTGTTGGTCTCATGCTTTAGATGGTGCAGTAGCAGTTCCAGTTGATACCATTTCTTGATACTAGTACCCTGTGTACATATGTGATATTTTTTATTACCAACAGGTAACTGACGCTTGTTAGAAATATATGTGACGGGCAACCAATTCTTGGTACTAACTTGAATTAGGGGTATCTGTTTTATATTTTCCTTCTTTTTTATTCAGAGCTCATAACTACTAAGTAATGGACGCCTACAAATAATATTTCTCTCTGGTAGCATATTTTGGTGCAATGTAAGAATACCCCTTTTTCGCATCATAGTAAATTTTGGCTTTGCTTGGTTACAGTCTGTTACCAAGGTTACTAACTAGTGACTGCAGAGGTTCGTTGAAGGAGTCTCTTCATAACAAACTATAAGGCCGCTTGCACACCAAAGTGGCACGTCGTACGTGGCATGCCACGTGGCACGCCGGTTGAAAACGAACATCCCGAAATATATGAAACCTTTCACACAGAAGTGACGTGACACGTCTCATGTGCCACGTGCGACTACTGATAGACTAACATATCCGGAATCGGTGATCAATATACAGATTCATTTGCATTTAACGGTTACTCTTGTCGCTGATAAATATTGGCATTGCAGTGAGATGAGAAGCGAGCTGCATTTTTGCTTTCAGATTCAATATTTTGTTTTATTAATAGAACTTTTAAGGCATTTATTTTTTTTTTAACTTGTGGCACTTTTAGAATGGAAAAAGTTGATATTTTCGTTACGGCATACCTACTGTGGCCGTGCTCAGTGCCAAACTCAATGCTGTAATCCCTATAAGATTTTTATATCATGTGTTATTTATAGAGCATTCATTCTAAGTGAAGTCTCAAGGAGGAAGTCCCTCATCAAGAATATGGATAATTGTTTGTATATATTCAAAGACCACAAGGTTATTATATTCATATTATTATCATAATTATAATCATATATACCTATTATTATTATTATTATTATTATTATTATTATTATTATTATTATTATTATTATTATTATTATTATTATTATTATTATTATTATTATTATTATTATTATTGCTGTTGTTGTACTTATTATTAGGAGCATGAAGTGATTTGTTATGTTTTTCTTTTATAAGTGTGACACCAGGACGGATGAAGAAAATTGCCCTCATCAGGTCTGGCCTGATGAAGCATGAATTAAAGAAAAATAGAGATGGGGAATGTTGTGACTTGTCAGATGTGAAGGAGTAATAAGAGATGTGAAGGAGTAATAAGAGATGTGTAACTAATATGCAAGAATATTCCGTGTGTAGATGTAGGCAGAGAAAAGGATGCGTAACTGAAGGAGGACTTAAAATCAAGCTGTCCAGGACAGTATATTTTAAGTCTAAACGACCTTCAGCTGAAGTATCGCATGTTATTGAAAGGCTTCAGTGTTCATTAAGAAACATATATATATATATATATATATATATATATATATATATATATATATATATATATATATATATATATATATATATATATATATATATATATATGTATATGTATATATATATATATATATATATATATATATATATATATATATATATATATATATATTTTTATATATATTTGAATTGACAAATACTCCACCTTTGGAGCTATATGTTGTTGCCTGCGTTTAGTTTTCAGATATGTTATGAGCTTATGAAATATGTATTTGATCATTAAATAATATCTAATTATATAATTTACTACCTACATAGCTATATGTATGTTCATATATATATATATATATATATATATATATATATATATATATATATATATATATATATATATATATATATATATATATATATATCCAGTAGTAGGTTGGCCCATGGCATCAGCCGCCCGTTGCGATACTACAGCTGAAGGTTTTTTTGAACTTAAATAGATCTGTCCAGGACAGTTCGATGTTAAGTCTTCCTTCAGTTACGGTTCTTTTTCTATGCCTACAGCTACACAGAATATTCTTGGATATTCATTACACATCTTTTATTATCCCTTCACATCTGACAGTTCATTGCACTCTTCATCTGTTTCTCTTTACTTTGTGTATTCTCCGTGCCCAGGCCCGATGAGGGCTGTTTTATTTTATTATTTTTTGGCCCGTCCTGGTGTCACAATCATAAATAAATATATATATATATATATATATATATATATATATATATATATATATATATATATATGTATGTATGTATGTGTGTGTGTATGTATAGACACACAGATACGCACACACACACACACACACACACACACACACACACACACACACACACACACACACACACACACACACACACACACACACACACACACACACACACACACACACACACACTATATATATATATATATATATATATATATATATATATATATATTATATATATTTATATCAGAGCAAATTTACCATACATGCCATGGGAATATGCGATAACATATCTGAAATTTTTATAAGATTGTATATACAAGAATATCATTGTATAAAAGTGTACAAAATGCGCATTTTATGATAATAGATAAAATTCATCTTATAATATCAATTCCTGCAAACAAATAAACCAATGACTCTCCGGGGTTAAATTCCCAACGGAATGTGTAAAAATATTCTATTATATTTTGGCTCCTCTGATTACAAATACAATATGAATATTAATATTACTTTATGAATAATAAAAAGATTTAGTATATAAAAAAAATCCTATAAATATTAAATGCCTTTATGTTATGATATATATATATATATATATATATATATATATATATATATATATATATATATATATATATATATATATATATATATATATATATATATATAGAGAGAGAGAGAGAGAGAGAGAGAGAGAGAGAGAGAGAGAGAGAGAGAGAGAGAGAGGAGAGAGAGAGAGAGAGAGAGGAGAGAGAGAGAGAGAGAGATTTGTGCAGGTAATATTTCGAATTTATCCAAGGTTATGGAGAGAGTGAAAATGATGATGATGACGACATTGAGGTGAATAACAGACACTAATGCATCACCCAAATTTTTGCGTTTGTTTTGCATAATTAGATTAGAAAAGAAATAATATCTTGTTCAAGTTAGTAATTTATTATATTTGTATATCTGTAGAAGTGTTCCTTTCTTCCCAAGAACTATCTACATACAAGGACCATAATCATTATAAGTGGAGTGTGGCTGAGTCAGAGCAAGCCCATTAACCCCCGCTTGTCCCCTCTCTCTATAAATTTACATCTCTTAAGCTGCAACAGTCGAGTTGTCATATTTGGCTTGCACTTGCAATTCACCTTTCAAATTCGGGCTCTCTTTAGCAATATGTACTTTTCCTTCTATCTATCTATCTATCTGTCTATCTATCTATCTATCTATCTATTGATTTGTCTGTCTGTATGTATGTATATATGCATGTATATATATATATATATATATATATATATATATATAGATATATATATATATATATATATGTGTGTGTGTGTGTGTGTGTGTGTGTGTGTGTGTGTGTGTGTGTGTGTGTGTGTGTGCGCATTTATGTACGCATGTATGTATGTATGTATGAATGTATGTATGTATGTATGTATGTGTGTATGTATGTATGTAAATATATATGCATGTATGTGCGGGGGGGGGCGTACGTACGTATGTATGTATGTATATTTGCTAGTATGTTTGTATGTTTATATGTATGTATATATGTATGTATGTATGTATGTATGTATGTATGTATGTATGTATGTATGTATGTATGTATGTATGTATGTATGTATGTATGTATGTATGTATGTATGTATTGATGTATGCACGTGTGTATGTATGCATGTAGGTAGGTAGGTTGGTGTGTAGGTAGGTAGGTAGGTAGGTAGGTAGGTAGGTAGGTAGGAAGGAAGGTAGATAGGTATACCTATCTACCTGTATAAATTTATCTTTTGACCTATTTATATATCTGTAGCTCTATATAATTTCTATACACTTACCTTTATCCCCATTGTTATTATTAAAACGTCGTTATAAACTCATATATGCCATGTTTCGCTCTGATCCAGGGCTATGCTCTCTCTCTCTCTCTCTCTCTCTCTCTCTCTCTCTCTCTCTCTCTCTCTCTCTCTCTCTCTCTCTCTCTCTCTCTCTCTCTCTCTCTCCTCTCTCTCTCTCTCTCTCTCTCTCTCTCTCTCTCTCTCTCTCTCTCTCTCTCTCTCTCCTCTCTCTCTCTCTCTCTCTCTCTCTCTCTCTCTCTCTCTCTCTCTCTCTCTCTCTCGTTACTTCATCTGGTGAAATGAATTGCATATCAGAAACAAGGCACTGGATGTGAGCGCTTGCATTTGTATTGATGTCTGCACGAGTGGAATTGGCAGGCCATTCGTGGAACTAAGTCCAGAGGCTCAGAGACTAAAATAGGAAGATATATGACTGGCCTGAATATCTTCACAAATTTATGAAAATGAAAAAGAGAAATGGTGATGGTATGTATATGAATGACTAGAATAAAGGAATGAGCTTATGGCTGAATGAATGGAAGAGGTAAATTTATTCCTGAGATATAAATGACGAGTAGAGGAACAGTATTGCATATATTTAGAAGAAAGGTATACGTGAAGAAAACTCTGCAATACGAATTATGAGTGCGCCATGTATTCATTCAAGAGGATATTGTATAAATATGCACTCATGTATGTG
>JAXCGZ010009601.1:0-5000 GCA_037179515.1 Halocaridina rubra
GGAGAAGAAAAAGAAGAAGAAGAAGAAGGAGGAGGAGGAGGAGGAGGAGGAGGAGGAAAAAAAGAAGAAGAAGAAGAAGAAGAAGAAGAAGAAGAAGAAGAAGAAGAAGAAGAAGAAGAAGAAGAAGAAGAAGAAGAAGAAGAAGAAGAAGAGGAGGAGGAGGAGGAGGAGGAGGAGGAGGAGGAGGAGGAGGAGGAGGAGGAGGAGGAGGGGAGGAGGAGGAGGAGGAGGAGGGAAAAAAAGGAGAAGAAGAAGAAGAAGAAGAAGAAGAAGAAGAAGAAGAAGAAGAAGAAGAAGAAGAAGAAGAAGTCTAGCTTCGAATGAACCCATCCAAAAGGAAAAGCTAAACGAGAGTTCCCATTGGCATGACAAATGAGATTTCTTCCTTGCCATACCAAAGCATATGAACATATAAGTAGCCCTATGCAGTCCTCCAACAGCTCTGATACACATATATATAAATGCAGTTTATCCTGAGGGGAGGGGCAAGAATATTTTCTCCGTGCTCCCCTGCGTGTCGTAAAAGGAGACTAAATGGGGCAGAGCTAGGGGAAAGGGAATCCCCTACTCTGTATTATATTCGCACAAAGAGCCAAGGTTTTTCCTTGACTAAGCCATCTGGTATAAGGGAGATTAGAGCTTTTGTACATAGGGAATGATAATTACCTTAAGCCTCACTAAGAACATGACAGTTATCCAAAATGGGATCCTTAACAAAACACAAAATATCTTAACAATCACCATGAAAACATCATTATGCAGAGAGAAAGCAGAAGACAAATATAGCGCCTATATTTCGAACTTCAGACTAAAAACAAATCATGACTTATTCTCTAACATATAAAGCGGTGATCCTTGAGTCTCACAGACCCATATAAACCTTCGAAGGTTTTCAATAAATGAAAAGGGATTCGAGAATAGCCTACTTTCTAAATTTATTTGAAGTCATGGGTGGTAACCGATTTCCGAGACCAAAAGGCATCCCAAAATAACGCGGCAAAATAATTTGTGAAGCAAAACGACTCTACTTACGACAGGAGTATGTTTATTACTCTGACAATCTCACATATTATTTAATGAACCGTTTCTAATAGAAAATAAAGATATCTTACTTCTCATATATAGTCACGCATGAACTGGTTTGACTTACCGGCTTTTTATGTCACAAGTTAAATGTTTACACATTTTCAGTATCTCGTTATTTGCCAAGAAATGGGGATCCACTCGCAAAAACCAGTAAACTAGATAGGTGAGAACATACGAGTATATATTATGACACAAAACTGTTGACATAATACAAATGATGCACTTACCTTTGAGAGCTAATTTAATTCTTCTTTTCCTAAGCCTTCCTGGATAACAGCCATGGCGAGTCCAACAGTTGAGAAAATGATGAAGGCGTTCCAAGCAAACCTAGGATCAGAGAAGTTCAAATGGCTGATGGCACAATTTCATGGAACCAAGACAATTGATGCCATGTTTAAAACCATGTGGGAAACTGAGGATGCCCATCAATCACTCAACCCGAGTCTCATTCCTTCAGGGAAATCTGAAAATGAAGCCAAATATTATCTATTAGAGGGTGACCGCTACCTTAAAGAAAAATGCCTTAATAAGGCTTTGGAACAATATACATTATGCATCATGAATGCACCTCAGCCACCCGTTGGTTCATCGTGTTCTGAACATGAAAAACTAATATCAGACGGCACTCACCCACGTACACTTAACGACTATACCCTTCTCGCAACAGCTTATGCCAAGAGGTCAGCTGTTTTGCTACAGCTTGAAAAGATTGAAGAAGGTCTTAATGACATCGATCTGGCATTGGCAAATGGTTATCCAGATTCAAAAGGAGATTTAGAATACATGAAGTTAAAATACACCCCTTCCAATAACAATACAGTCCTGAATGGAGAAATTTTGAGAGATACCAAGTCTTCCATACAGATGTCAGTTAACAAAAATATTCAAAAGGTGCCTAAGTTAACTGACCCAGATCCTAGTCTCCCGTCGTTGAGTAAAAGTGTTAGGGTGGCATATTCAAAGGACAAAGGAAAGCACATAATCGCAGAGAGAGATATTAATCCAGGTACCTATAAGTTTTACTATCAACTGTAGCTGTAATATAAATATGACATAGATATTATTACTATATAAGCATAGATTATAAATGTAAGAAATTCAACTTTGTCGTGAGTGATTCATAATCCTGGTAAATAATGCCACTGATTGATGACATTCACTGTTTCTTTCAGGTGAGATCATCGGAGTAGAAAGAAGTATTACTGGTTGTCTTGCTGTGGTCAATTTACCCTCATATTGTTCATCTTGTTATCGGAGTTGTCTCGCACCACTTCCCTGTCCTGAATGTTCTATGGTAAAGTTTCACCAAAGTGTTTAATGACAGCCAAAATTATATCAATAATATACAAAAAGTACCTAGTATGTAAACATTTGCAATGCAATACTTCCTTATAAACATTTTAATGAGATATGATCTCTATGAAAACATAAATAAAAAAAGTAGATATATATCATGACAAATGTGCCCCAAATAGTGGTCTACTCAACTTGCATAAATTGTTTTTATATTTTCCCTACAACTAATAAATGTAAGACTATACTTTTCTGTGTTCCATTAGGTTGTATTCTGCAGTGAAGCTTGTATAACAGAAGCAATGAAAGGCGACCACTGGTTAGAATGCAGTCTACTGCCTACAATGGTTTCCATGGGAATGCAACCTGTTTTTAGTGTAGCTTTCAAATTGTTGAAACGATTTTCCTGTGCTCAGTGGAGATCTAGTATCCAGAACCAAGAAGATCTAAATACAGGTGGTCAGATAAGAGAAATTGGATCGGAGGAGGTAAAAGATTTCTATTCAGTTCTTCACCTAGCGACCAATAAAGAACTCAGACCAAGTGGTGACCTGTATGTAAAATGCATAATAGCCTTCATGCAGACCAAACTTTTACAGCAAACAGGAAGATACTTTATTAATGAAAAAGAAGAATCAATATCACCCTCTAAAGAAGATCTCCTGTTTACAGGCCAACTACTCTTCTCTTACCTCCTGAAGATATCTTGCAATGGATTTACATTAGTGGAGTTTCAGGTATGTAAGAAATGCTTCTTTCAGTTTAATATTTTCTGGGTTAATTAATGAAACTCGTTTAGAATTAGTTAGTACATGCTGTCATAAGTAGTCCATTGAGATAGTCATTACAGATAGAGGGAAGGGTCCACAGTACTGAAGAACAGAAATATATAATAGTTCCTAAAGATCTTTAGTCAAGTTCTTATACGCATGTTCAAGCAAGTACTATGTCCATATGAAAAAGTAACGAATGTCACAAAAATTTAATGTTTTGCGTACTGAATATAAGTCCATCTTTTTATCAGTTTCATGTCCCTATTCTTTGCAGTGCTCAAGAAAGTTCAGTGAAATGAAGAAAAAGATTATCGGTTCTGGTATTTTTCCAACTCTCTGCTTACTCAACCATTCTTGTCATCCTAATGCAGAGCCATATACATATGGTCGTTTCCAAGTCCTTAGGGCATCCAGGCCAATATCTGCTGGTTCAGAAGTTCATGAGGGTTACTGCAGGGGTTTCTACCTGCAACCAAAGGCTGCTCGACAGACAAGTTTACTGAAAATTTTTCAGTTTGAATGTTCCTGTGAAGCTTGTGATGCCGGTTGGCCCACATACCCAGAGTTACCTAATACTCTGCAGTTCAAATGTATTGACTGCATGGGACCAGTAAATGACCTGGCCCCCATGTGCATGAAATGTTTTCTAGATTATGAAAGGAAAGATTGTGAGCCAAATAAGCAAATCCTCATTGATAGATGGTGGGATACAGTTAAAATGGTACGAAAGGCATTTGTGAATTCTCAGACTATTGCCTCAAAAATGATGTCCGGTGATGCTGCAACAGAAGAGGACCTTAGCACTATTTGCGAAGCAATTTCTTTACTGGAAAAACATGTTACATTTCCATGTCATCCTCTGTGGGATGCTCATGATGCTTTGGATTTGTACTTTCATCAGGAAAGAGAAAGTGGTAATTAGTAAGAATACCGATATAAACATCAACAGGTACTCTTTTCAAATCCATGGCATTACAATCTTATATTAATTCTGGTCAGTATCAAAATATACAAAAAGCACTGGAGAAGTAATACAAAGCTAACTTTTGATTCATTGTAATTATGCATAAATTACTTATACTGGAGGTTGTACTGTGCCTGACTGCTGATAATGCCTGAAACTAATGTTAATATGACTGATCTCTTTCTCTTTTTTAAGTTATTGCATAAAGATATATTCTTCTAACTGACACTTTTCTATGAGACGTGGCTTTTTTCTGCTTATAATGTTACATTAATAAATATATTTTGAATACTTAAAGAATTCTGCTATTCTGTGCATTTTTAATCTTTCCACTTACTTTAGTAACATTGCTGATTCTTAACACTTTCTGCAATGCAACAGCTGAAGGTAATATAATTACCCTTCTGTTAATCACATCACACGTGTGTGCTTCGCCAGTGTTGCTTGCCAAGGCACATGCACAGAGAAAGTCAATGATGGCAAGGTTATAACACTTTTCAGCAACAAATGCCAATACTTTAAGGAAAAACTCTAACAAAAACTGATTTTTTTGCCAAAGTTTTATATTTGCACATTCTAATAAAAAAAATATAAAAAAAACTCTTCAACAATAATTTTCACAGTGAACAACAAGTTTGCTCATAAAAAGGACGACTTCTAACCAATATAGGCTGTAATTACAAAGCTGCAATAATTTCACATCAAAAAGAAGTTCTGGACAATACCAACTTTCTTAACAAATCTGAAAATTTTAAAACCAAAATGAAAAGGTTTAGGTTTTTCCTAACATAACCAGATTTTGTAAATTAAAAGTAATTGTTCTTACAAACACCACTTTAAAAAAAATAAAATATATGCATATAAAAAGATGAATTTAACCGATA